>CAUYQU010034494.1:0-114302 GCA_963574635.1 Cheracebus regulus | reverse complement strand
TACACTGTCAATATTACATAGATCAACGAGATAGAAAATCAACAAGGATATCCAGGACTTGAACTCAGACCTGGAACAACTAGACTTAACAAATATTTACAGAATTCTCCTCCCACAAATCCACAAAACATACATTTTTCTCAATATCACATCATACCTATTTTAAAAGTGACCACATAACTGGAGGTAAATCACTCCCCAGCAATTGCATAGCATTTCACAGGTTTAAATAAAATATTGGTTGGCTGCTTATTTGTTATTTTCATCCCCTATTCCTTCCTGTCTCCCTTGTTAAACACAATTATTGGCATAAAAGAGGTTTTTAATATGCATTTTTAGACTGTATTCTAGCCAGGGCAATAAAACAAGAATCCCATTCTCTCTCCCTATTTCTCTTCCTCTTTCTTTCTCTCTTTCATTCTTTTTTTTCTTTTGCTGTTTCTTTCTTTCTCCTTTTCTCTCTTTTTTAAAATCTCTTCCTCTTTCTCTTTTATTCTTTTTTTTCTTTTGCTGTTACTTTCTCCTTTTCTCTCTTTTTCTAAGATCTCTTCCTCTTTCTTTCTCTTGCATTCTTTTTTCTTTCTTTTGCTGTTTCTTTCTTTCTCCTTTTCTCTCTTTTTCTAAAATCTCTTCCTCTTTCTCTCTTTTTAAAAAAAGGAGACATAACTATAAATGTGCATAATTAAATATATAGTAAGAAGATACCAGTAGCAACTCCAGTGCAACAAATCTGAAAATCTGAATTCTTTAGAAATATATAGTAGCAGTCTAAAACAAATAAAAAAAATAGTCACCTTGATGAATCTTATTACCTTAAGTTGTTAATCAAATTCGTAGTTAAAAATTTTCTTATAAAGAAATAATCAGGCTTATTTGGCTTTGTTAATGAATTCTACCAAAATTCAGTAAAACATTTCCAATCTTACAAAACTATTTATAGTATACCCCACAGAAGACTAACAATTCCCTAACTCTTACAATGAAACTAGCCTAACCTTGATACCTATCTTAAGGAAGGAAAATCACAGGCCAATTTCATTCATGTATCTCCTATAGATACAGTAACCCTAACAAAATAATAGTAATAATAGTACCACAAAACCAGCAAATTTGGGTCTTACTGAAGAATGCACATGCTGTTTAATAATAGAGAAAATTAAATTCACCATATTAAGTGATTCAAAGAGAGATGCTGTGAGCTGAATGTTTGTGTCTCCCCTTCTCAAGTCTTATGTTGAAATCCTAGTCCTCAGTGTGAGGGTATTTGGAGATGGAGCCTTTAGGAGATGGTTAGGTCATGGGGCTTGTATCCTTCTGATAAGATTAGTGCCTTTATAATAAGAGACACAAGAGAGCTTACCTCCTCTGTCACTGTCCCTCCTCTAGGTGAGGATACAGCAAGAAGGGGACCATTCAAAAAGACAGCCCTCACCAGACACTACTTCTACCAGTGCCTTGAACATCAACTTCTAGTCTCCAGAACTGTAAGAAATAAATGTTTGTTGTTTAAACCACCTATTCTATGTTATTCTGTTACAGCAGCCCAAACTAAGATGAGGGAACTACTATAATTATTTTAAAAGATGCAAAAAGTGATAAAATGTAACATCTATTAATGGTAGTAACTATTAGGAAGATAATGTTAGAAGATAGTTTCCTTAATCTAATAAGGAATATCAAAATAAATACAAAATAATACAAATTTCCTAAGGCAAAGATTATACTTTATAGAGCAATATTGAAATCAATCCTGCCCACCACTTCTAGTCATTATACTAGATAGCACAGTAAGTCAAGAGAAAGAAATATGAGGTGTAAAGATTTCAAATGAAGGAATAAATTTATCTTCAGTTGCAGATGCCATATTTCTGACCTAGAAAACTCAAATGAAACCACAAACATATTATTATAATTAATTAGATAATGTAATGAGTTTACTGAGTGCAAATCAACATAAAAAATTGATTGCATTTCTCTATCCTAGCAATAGTTAGAAGTTGTATAGTTAAACTTCATATCATTTGAAATAGCATAAAATAAGGTAGCTACGAATAAATCTAATAAAATTATAGAAGACTTTTATGGTAATATTATAAAACTTTTATTGAAAGACACTAATGAAGACCTTTTCTCAAAATTGATTTTTACATTCAATGCAAATAATGGCCCCAGTTTTTTGAATTTTGATGAAATTTGGCACATATATGAACCAGAAAAAGGCCAAATAAAACCAGAATATTCCCGAAGAAGAAAAGATTAAGAATGACTGTGAAGCTATGGTAATTAAGAAATTATAGTGTAGGGTTGGCAAGGTATACAAAAATATAAATCGGTAATACAGGAAAAAGAACACATAAACAAACCCAAACACATGTTTATACTGCAGCATAACACTGTAGATCAATAAGGAAAATAAGGTCTTTCAATAAAAGCATTATTTGGATAATATGATACTATTTGCATTAAAAATGAAACTGGGTCCCTATGTCATGTCAAAACCAAAATTCATTGTAGATGAATTTTCCCATTTCAAATGTTACAATGAAAACTATAAAAGAGTTTAGGATACAATTTAAGATACTTTTTTTTTTTGCCTTGGGTAGGAAAGGATTCTTAAAGAATTCGGAGAAATGCAAAATGTAAAGAAAAATATTCATTAAATTGTCTATTTTAAAATTGAGAAATTCTGTTCATAAAAATAGTATAAAGAAAATGAAATCTGGAAGAAAATATTATAGCAACAGAACTGACAGATAATTTATATCCAGCATATATTAGGTTGGTGCAAAAGTAATTGCGGCTTTTGCCACTACTTTTAATGACCAAAACTGCAATAGATTTTGCACCAAAGTAATATAAACAACTGTTACAAATTAATATATAAGAGACCACTCAAAATAAATATAGGAAAAGACTTTCAGGTATTCAATAGAAAACGGTCATTATGAAAAGATTTTTAATTTCAGAAAGTCAGGGAAATAAAAATTAAAATACAATGAGATATATCACCTCATTCCCATTAGGATGGCTAGCTTCAAAAAACAAATAAACAAAACTAGAAAATAACAAGGGCTGACATGGATGTGGATAAATTGGAATCCTTGTGCACTGATTGTGAGAATGTAAAATGATATGGGCACTGTGCAAAACAATATGGCATTTCCTCAAAAAATTTAAAACAGAATTACCTTATGATCCAGCAATTCCACTTCTGGATATGTACCCCCAAAAAGTAAAAGTAGGATCTCAAACAGATGTTTGTACACTCATGTTTATAGCAGAAATACTTATTGCTATTTACTATTCACAATAGCCATAGAATGGAAGCAACACCAGTGTAACTCAAGATTAGCAAAATATGGTATATCCATACAATGACATTTTATTTACTCATAAAGAAGAAGGACATTCTGACACATGTTGCAACATGGAGGAACCTTGAGGACAGTACATTAAGTGAAATAAGCCTATCACAAAATGAAACATCCTGTGAGTTCAGTTCTGTGAGGTACTTAAAGTAGGCAAATACATAGAGACGGAAAGTAGAATGAATGAATGATGGTTGCCAGGAACTGGAGAGAAGAGAGGAGTGGGGAGTTATAATGGGTACAGGGTTTCAGTTTGTCTAGATGAAAGGCATTCTAGAGATGAGTGATTGTGATGGCTGCACATCAGTGTGAATGTGCTCAACGTCCTTGAATGGTACACTTAAAATGGTTATGATAGCAAATTTTAGGAGATGTATATTTTGCTGCAATTCCCCAAAAAATAATATGATGAGATGTTTCATATCCATCAGAATGGCAAAATTTTAAATGTTTGAATAATAACTAGTGATGGTGAATATGTGGAACAACTATAAGTCTTATATACTGCGTGTGGGAGTGTAAGATTCAATAACATTGGGAAAATAATTTGCCATTACCTTATAAACTAAGTATCTCTATTCCTGATGACTCAAATCTTCCATTCTAGGTATAGATCTTAAAGCAACTCTTGCACATGTACACGAGGACATGCTAGCCCTATTTATAATGACATCACAAACAAACTGAAAATAACCCATATATGCATCAGCAGTGAAATGGATAAATACGTTGCATATATTCATAAGCTGAATTATTACACAACAATAAGACATGACTGAATTTCGGGAACATAAAATTGACTAGAAAAAAACACATGATAGAACAATACACATTCTGTTTGGAATATTCTATTACAGATTGAGTATCCCTATCTAAAATGTTTGGGACCAGAACTCTTTCAGGTTTTGGATTTTTTTCAGATTTTGGAATATTTGCATACACATAATGAGATATTTTGGGGTTGAGACCCAAGTCTAAAACAAAATTTATTTATGTTTCATATATACTGTATACACATAGTCTGAAAGTATCTTTACATAATATTTTAAATAATTTTGTGCATAAAACAAAGTTTGTGTTAAATACTTATGTGTGGCATTTTCCACTTTTGATGTCATGTTGGTGTTCAGAAAGTGTTGGATTTTGCAGAATTTTGGATTTGAGAGTTCAGATTTTTGGATTAGGGATATTCAAGCTGTGCATTCAGAAGTCCACAACGTTACAAAATATGTTATGTGAGATGGTAAAACAAATGTTGTAAAACTATACTTAAAAGGAAGGGAATGAAATGAGAAGCTCTGGTCAGGGGACAGGGAAGGAGTCTAGACACAGAGACCCCTGGAGGCTTAAAAGGTGGTGGTAATGTTTTATTTATTAACCTGAAGATCAGTACAGTATTGTCTACTAAATTTTTCATGCCTTAAACCTGTTTGTTTTATAAATATTAATTTATATATTTTCAATATTTAACCAAGTTTTGTCAACACTGGCCCACAGGTGTGTTGGAAGATGTATCAGCAAGTTACCAACCATAGGCATAGGTATGTGTCTACGTTACCCACAGCTATGTGTACATATGTGTCATGCAGATACATGTTCTTTCCTTTTCAAGACAGGCATTTTCACAAAACGGTAGGGAAAAAGCCTTCCAGAAGGATACACTTAAGAGGGAATTTGAAAGTACAGGGGAGAGAATCTGCTGGTAACCTGTGGTGAAGCTTCCTGAGAAGGTGGAGGCACGGGCCTTAGAGAAGGGAAGAAAAGTCACAGTTTATAGCTGGGGGCAGGTGTTTGCTGGATAGAAATCAAGAGTGGGAGCTCCCCTCCAGTGGATTCTGGTTTTCTCTGTAAGGTAGAAGGAAAGGGTGTTTTCTGAGAATGAGGGATTGGATATAAAATCTTTACAGAAATGATTAAAACTTTGGAAGTGAGAACAGGGTCACTGGGAAGGAGAGACTGGGAAGGCTATAGAGCATGAGGATTCCAAGTCAAGGTGGTCTGTCTTAACTTACTGGTCGTTCCTGGTCTGAGACCCTTCTGACATCAGAGATCTGAGAGCACGGTGGGTCAGAGTCTGCAGGGAGGGCTGGAAAATGAACCCTAAGGAATAGTGTTGGCATTGGTCAGAGGGAGAGACCTTTGGGGACTGGGTTATAGTCAAGTGGGTCATGGCTCTGACTTGAATAAGTAGCTGTACACTGCTCAGAGAGTCAAGGCACAGTGGAGGCTTAACAGCTCAGAAGAAACAAACACATATGGCTGAATCCATTAATTGCTGAAATAGATGAGTTGTATGTTCTATCAGGCTGCCAAGAGAGAAGATTTCTTTCCAGCAACAATAGGTAAAGCTGTTTCCAGCAGTGCTGAGAAGGTGCTAAGATTTTAGAGAAATGTAGAGTTTTTGGGGAAGCACAAAGTGTTCTGTTATTTGCAAAATTATTGTGTCTGATACATAAGCTACTTTGCAGTGGCTTTGAAGATGGGATTCATTTGTCCAAGCAAAAGTATTTAATTCTGTTGTGCTGCAGTTTATAAAATATTTACATTGTTATTCTACCTATACACATTGCTTACATCCAGTTGCAGTTCTCTCTGATGGAATTTCAATAAGATTTGGACTCCTGACAATGTCATCCAAGCCAATTGTTAGGGGAAAGAATCACAGAATCACTGCAGCTCACAAAGCCCCTGGGATGTCAAACCATCCACCCTGTTGTCTTCCGGCAGAATAGAACCCAAATGCGCCCAAATAAAGAGACTTGTCTCCTAAGCATGAAAAATCAAGAAAGACGAGCTGACCAATCTTTCTTAATTTTCAGCTATCCTCCTGAAAATCAGAATGTTCTGAATAACCCACTTTCCTCCTACTGTAATTACTGTGTTTGTTAGAATGTGGTATTTAAACAGAAAATCCGAGAGTCGCTGACAATGGACTCTGAATTCCAAATGTGTGAATGTGAATTAGAAGCAATTTAAGGCAGTGGCGTATAAAGGAAAAATCATGAACTAGGAGTCAGGGGCCAGTGTATGTCGTCTCTGCCCACATTGCCTGTAAAAACGTGGAGGGGTCATGGGCCTCTCACCCCTTCCTACTCAGTGTTCTTAGAATGTTAGAATAATAAATGCTTTCTTCCCCTACCTCCAAGGGTTTACTTGAGGATTAAGCAATAATTCATAAGAGTTTTTGAAAAGTAGAAAGCATGATATGTAGATAAAGTTTTAAAACACATAATCCATTACCATGGGCTGGGTGATGACTGCCTTCGGGAATCTACCTTCTTTTGCTATCACACTGAAAATTGTCTGCAAATTGGCTTTTATTTTTCCTTCTGAGACTAAAAGCAATTGGGATCCTATTGACAACGCTTGGTTGTTCAAGGGTGGATTGCTGAGCGTGCAGGGTTTTCACGGTTCCTTGCTTGGTCTTCCATCTCCCTCCTGACTGGTTTCGTCCTTTCACTGCTCATCTGCGTCTTCACTCGAGTGCGCTTCCATGACTGACCTATTCATTGCCCCCGGAAAGGCCTTGTGCTTCCCACGTCTGCACCTTTGCTCTTGCCTTCCCTTCCTCATCAATTGCACCCTTCTCTTCCCCTCCACCAGCCCTTGGGAGACACTGCTCCGCAAAGCAGCTCCAGATGGTCATGCTATGAGGCACCACCTGTCTCTCGCCCCAAAAGCCTTCTTGAACACATTCGATTGCACTGATCACTTGCCTTCTTTTGGAAGCTGTCATTTTCCATTCATACATTTTGTCTCCTCAATAAAGATAACAAATTTATTGAGGGTATGGGCAATGCATTTTTTTCTGCCTTTTCCTCAGCAAAAGACATGTGACTTGTAAATATTCAGTATTGTAAATAGTTAATTGATATGAATAACAAGAAGAAAAGTGCAAGGCATTCAGAGTGGAGTATTTTTTTGAGTGAGATGTGAAAAGAAAGAAGGGACAAATTGGTTTGAAAATTCTGAATTTAGTTTTTCTATGGCATCCCTATCTTTAATTATGTTGGATAACGAATCATAGTATTTATTTGTGGCTTACTTTACTGTGTGAATAAAATGCATGCTGCAGAATCAGTGAGAGAGGTGAGGGGGGCATGTTAGAAAGTTTCAGTTGTCTGAAATCAGCATTTTATATCTAAATGACTAGGATTTAAAAAATATATGGTATTCATAAAACCACACTGCAACCACTCTGGAAACCATTTACATAGCCACAATGCAGGACAGACCTTGCTCTGCCTGATACCTGCCATCTGCAACTACATTTGGATTGGTCAAGTCTCTGAAAGCCTAGCACTTTAACCCGGGATTGAGTATTTGTCACATAACACCGACACCTTGGTTAATCTGTTATGCAGCAAAGCAGTGGTTTAGGGTGCTGTCGTCAGTGGCTGAGAAGGATACTGAAAGGGATGAATTAGAGCTCTTAAGGGCTGTGTTTTAAGGATATGAGTTTTTACTAATGATCTCACATCTGGGTTGTGAGTGAAAGATAATTTTATGCCTACAAGTATGCATGTATGTACGTAATGGTTTGATCTATTTACTTATGTTTTACCTCTATGTCAGGAAGGATTTAGGAAGTTAAAAAATACATGCAACGTAAAAGTGTAAAATAAATTTCGGAGGGCAAGAAACGCACACACACCCTGCACACAGAAATGCATAATGTGGGGCTCTATTTGGTTGTGAGAGAAAGGCTGAAAATACAGCTTTAAAAGTTTGCCTGAAGACAAAAAGGCAAATGCAGTCAGTTTCAAGAATCACAGTAACCACAAGGCACAAGTGATGTTCAGGAGAACCACAGCTAGCTCGGATATTGAGACGAAGATTTCTTTCAGGGATCCTCATAGCAGAAGACAGTAGGTAGCATCATGGATGATGTCCTCCACAAAGTCCAGGTGATACTTACCATCGTGCATTTATAGGCCTTTTTCTTATAGTGTTCCTCTTTGCAAGCTAAAAGCATAAAAACAACTCTAACTGACCCAAATGGTGCTGCCCTTGTGTAGAGTTCAATGTGAGCCTGGATTGACCCAGGAGTAGAATCTCTAAGCACCTTTGTCTAATAAAAATTTCTGTGATGGTGAGTGTTCCCTATCTGCACCATCCAAAATGGTAATCACCAGCTACACATGGCTCTTCAGCCCTTGACATGTGGCCAGTAGTCGAGGAACAGCAGTTCAATTCTGATTGAATTCATTTAAATGTAAATAGCCACATGTTGCTAGTGGCTATTGTGCTGGACAGAGCAGCTCTAGGAAATGCCTGTATCATATGCCTTTCAACCATCGTGGATATTATTTCTTGCAACTGAGATTTGACAAGTTATAGAGCTAAGGGAATACCTACGGCAAGGGCGAAATTTACCTCTGAAAACATTTCTAGCTCTGCCGCAGCACAGAGAAGATTAGTAGAGATCTCAAAGCTCCATGCCATCAGGTAGATGTAGTTATTATAGAACATTTTGAGATGTAAGCACTCCCAGCATATGTATTGTGAGTTAGAAGTTATAATCTGTGTTCTGGTGTTCTCATCTGTTTTGTACCTTATAGACATATGCATCATTTTAACAACTGTTTTTAAACCAATACCATCAACCTCCTTTCTATTCAACACCAGAGTTGCTGAATTTTTTTGGAGAAAGATCACACACAACCAGGCATTTCTCCAGGTTCCTGGTTTCTGATCTCAACTGGGCCTTTGATGCTTTCTTGTGAGCCTTTTATGTGTGTCCTTCTTAAGGTTTCATTCCTCCCACTCTTACCTCTGGTGGAGAGGGGATCTTTTTCAAAATAGCACATTTTGGTGCATGAGTGGTTCAGTGGTAGAATTCCTGCCTGCCAGAAGGACATAGTTTGATTATTACTGTGAGAAGTGATCAACATTAGCAAGAGGGAAGGCGGCTTTTCTTTTAGTGATCCTTTCTGAGGGCTCCATCATTGCTCCGCTAGGATTAGCATAAGCACATGTCTCTCCAGCTCAGATGTGAGGGACAAAAAGTTTCTCCAATCTGCCATAGAAGAAGGACACGATGGAGTGGGGACCCTGAGAGCAAGGCAGAGGAGTGGACAAAGAATAAAAGGGACGACCAGGGCAGGAAAGACTTCTGGGCTTCCACCGGACTTGGAGTTTGAGTGGATGGAAGGTGATCCACTTGGAAGAATCACCTTAAAAGAAAGGTAACAGTTAAATATATTCATGAGATGGAAATGCTTTCCGAGAAATGCATCAGTGGATAATTTCATCATTTAACAAACATCACAGAGTGCAGTTATACAAACCTAGATTGTACAGCCTACTGCACACCTAGGCTATATAGTATAGCCCATTGCGCCTAGGCTACAGACCTGCACAGCATGTGACTGTGCTGAATCCTGCAGGCAACTGTAACACAATGGTAAGTACCTGTGTATCTAAACATATCTATGCATAGAGAAGATACAGTAGCACTGGCATGGTGGCTCACGACTTTAATCCCAGCAGTTTGGGAGGCCAAGGCAGGAGGACTACTTGAGCCCAGGGGTTCAAGATCAGCCTGGGAAACATGGCAAAACCCCATCTCTACACAATTACAAAAAAATCAGCTGAGTGTGGTGGTGTGTACCTGTAGTCCCAGCTATTTGGGAGGCTGAGGTGGGAGGATTGCTTGAGCCCAGGAGGTCGAGGCTGCAGTGAGCTGTGATCACATCACCGCACTCCAGCCTGGGCAACACAGTGAGACCTTGTCTCGATTTAAGAAAAAAAAGAAAAGATATGTAAAAATATGGTATAAAAGATAGAAAATGATACTCTTGTACAGGGCACTTACCATGAATGGAGCTTGCAGGACTGGAAGTTGCTCTGGGTGAGTCAGCAAGTGAGTGGTGAGTGACTGTGAAGGCCCAGGACACTACTATACACTACTGTAGACTTTATAAACACCCTACACTTATGCTACACTCAATTTATTAAAATGTTTCTTTCTTCAAAAATAAAGTAACTTTAGCTTACTGTAACATTTTTACTTAATACACAAATTTTTTCAACCATTTGATTCTTTAATAACACAATTTAAAACATAAACACATTGTATAGCTATGCAAAAGTATTTTTTTCTTTATACCCTTATTTTATAAGCTTTTATCTATTTTTAATTTTTAAGAAATCTTTTAAACTTTGTTGTTAAAAACTAAGACACACACACACTAACCCAGGCCTGCATGGCATCAAGATCATCAATATCACCTTCCACCTGCACCTCTTGTCCCACTGGAAACCTTTCAGGCGCAGTGACACTCATGGAGCTGTTATAACAATGCCTTCTTCTAGAATACTTCCTAAAGGACCTGCACAAGGCTATTTTATAGTTAACCCTTTTTTAATAAGTAGAAGGAATACATTATAAAATAACAATGAAAAGTATAGTATAGTAAATACATAAACCAGTAACAGTTGTTTTATTATTACCAGGTATTATGTACTGTACATAATTGTATGTTCTGTATTTTTATATGACCAACAGCAAAGTATGTTTGTTTACACCTGCATCACCACGGGCAAGTGAGTAATGTGTTACATCACCATGTTACTAGGCAATAGAAAGGTTTCCGCTCCATTACAACCTTATGGGACTACCATCTTACACAGTCTCTTGTTGACCAAAAGGTTGTTATGTGATGCATGACTGTACATTATCCCAGTCATTGAACTCTGATTGATTTGTGATTTGCTGTAAGACTGGGTTTTTTTTTGGTAATGGACTCCACACCTTCCAGATGATGTGGGACAAAATGGCAAGGTTCCATGTGTTTTCCTAATCCACTCTCTCTTCTATTCTTCTTTGGGACTCTCTTCAACCTTTCACAGTCTCCTTTTGTATACCCATCAGTAGGTAACATCTATTTCACTCAGAAACTAGAAACCTTCAGATGTAATCTCCCTCTAGTTTCTGAATTCGTTATGCACTCACAGGTGCAGTGATACGTTCCCATCAGTCCTGGCCTCTTTCCAGTTGATTACAGTGAATGAGATCTCTTACTCTAAGATTAATGATTCTAGCTGTACTGTTGATCCCTCTTCTCATTATTCCTATGGCTCTCCATTAATTTTCCCATTTCTCTCTTATAGCTTCAACCTTGTTTTTCTCATATTTTCTTCAGTTATCATTCTTAGCATTTAAGCATGCTCAAATATCACCAAAAAATAAATCCCTTGATCTCAGGGACCTCTTTAACTATTACCTCTATCTTTCTCCTGCCCTCCAATTTTTTTTTTAGTTGCCCAGGTTGGAGTGCAATGGTGCTATCTTGGCTCACTGCAACATCCTCCTCCCGGGTTCAAGCCATTCTCCTGCCTCAGCCTCCCAAGTAGCTGGGACTACAGGCACATGCCACCATGCCCAGCTACTTTTTGTATTTTTACTAAAGATGGGGTTTCACCATGTCGGCCAGGCTGGTCTCGGACTCCTGACCTCAGGTGATCCACCCGCCTCAGCCTCCCAAAGTGTTGGGAGTACAGGTGTGAGGCACTGCGCCCGGCCCTGCCCTCGAGTTTCAAATGTCTTCAAAGAATGCCGACTTGCCGTAACATCACTTGCTCCCTTCATCGATTCTTTTCCTATTGCAACCTGGTATCTGTTCCCGCTACTTCACTGGAACTGCAGCTTCAATGCAAGACAATCAATGGCCAGTTGGTGGCTACATCTCACTGTATTTCTTATTCTAACTGATCTTCCTGAAGTGCTCCCGAATCTGTACATTTCTCTCTAAGATGCTCAGGCCAAAGACCTGGGAGCCATTCCTAACTCTCTCTGTTCCCTGCTTTTCTGGACACTTGTTAATCAACTCACTGATGTACAGTCCTCCCTTGTCATTTTTAACAGTGCTCTGAAATCTCCAATCTCATGGTTTGGGTGAGATTTACCACATTCCATCTCCAGGAAAGGGTCCTGATTTCTTTAATCCAATCGGCACATCCCATCTTCCTGACTGCAGTGATTGGCTCAAGGATGAATAAATAACACAAGGCAGGCCAATCAGAGTCACTGACATTCAATTTTGAGACCCTTTTTTGAGCCATTAGAGAAGTGGACTTATTTCCTGCTAGATATGAGAAATATAGCCTCAGGAGTGTTGCAGCCATCTTGGGAATTCACACAAGAGGCCTGCTGGAGAGTGGAGTCCGCCCAGAGGCCTGGAGGGGTAGAGAAATGCCGAAGGAAAAAAGTAAGTCATGATCATAAACTTGAGTGCTGGAGAAAGCCTTTCCTGAAGCTTCAAACCTATTCTAAAAACGCCGTTTTCTTAGTGGTCCCTTTTTCTTGTGTAAGCCATTTTGAGTCACAGTTTTCATGTATGTAATCAGAAAGAGTTCTGACAAAAGGCCCTACATCTGAATTGTGTATCCATGATGTTTTGCAAGTCTGTTTAAAATTTTTAATGAGAAGTTTTTTAATAAGATGTAATGGGTAAACTCAACTCCAACTTGACGATGAGGAAAGTAATTGAATTTTGTAATGGGAGGTTCCATGAGAAGAAGGTTTTGTGACTGGTTGATTCAGCAGCCTACCGATGTTGCCAGATTCCAGGGATTTTGTCTCTCTCTGCTGTGACATCTTCAGTGTTGGCTTAATCATTTGGGCTGGTAACAGCATGGAAATAGCAATGACTCATCCAGACATGGCATCTAGATGATGAAGGGAAAATAGTCTTTCTGTAGTGTTTTCCTAACACTGAGGAAGCCTCTCCCTGAGGTCCTCCAGAAGACATCCTAAGCTAGAATTGCATCTCAGGCCAGTTCCTGAATGAGATTTTCTGGAACCGTGGGCTTCTTTTCTGGCACATGGCTAGATAGAAGGCAGTTCTTAGGGAGATAACAGGGAAGATTGGAAGCTCAGGAGGGAGCCAACAGGATCCACTATAGTAACAAACAAGAGGCTTTATGACCTGGCTCCTGCTACGTCTCTGACCTCATCTTTTGCCACTCACCTTTTTGTATGTGGCCTTGCAGCTCTACTGACCTAAGTTCTGTTTTTCTGAGCATTTTATGCACTCACATGTGCATCTAGGACCTCAAAGTGTGCTGCTGCCTTTGTTCTAGAATGCACTTCCACGTCCATACCTCATTGTCTACTCATCTTTTGGGATTCATCTTATGTGGTACCTTGTTGCTTACCCTGAGAATTGCTCCCTCACTCCCAAGGCTTGGATAGAGGCCACTCTTCTATGCTCTCAACACACCTCTGCCTGTCCCATTAAAGTGTTGTCATGTTACCTTGTAATTGTCTGCTTATTTCCTTGTCTTCACAGCTAGAATATACCCTTGAGGATATGATTTTTTTTTTTTTTTTTTTTTTTTTGAGATGGAGTTTCGCTCTTGTTACCCAGGCTGGAGTGCAATGGTGCAATCTTGGCTCACCGCAACCTCTGCCTCCTGAGTTCAAGCAATTCTCTTGCCTCAGCCTCCTGAGTAGCTGGGACTACAGGCATGTGCGACCACGCCCAGCTAATTTTTGTATTTTTAGTAGAGACAGGGTTTCACCATGTTGACCAGGATGGTCTCGATCTCTTGACCTTGTGATCCACCCGCCTCGGCCTCCCAAAGTGCTGGGATTACAGGCTTGAGCCACCGTGCCTGGAGAGGATGTGATTTTTATCTTGTCCTCTGAGATATTACACAGTAATTGAGGCATAGTAGGTGTTCCCTAATTTTTTTTTTAGTGAATTTCTAAGTCTATACTCCTCCAAGATCTGAGCCTGCCCAAGTAGTCCTACTAAAGCAAGATATTCTGCCAGTCCTTCACACTACATATACTCCTCTTTTCAAGGGCAACCCAGAGAAGTTTCTTTAGGAAATCGCAGGTCAAGCTCTTGAAAAATTCCTGTTTCTAAACTTCTTCTGTCAGCTATATAACTTCAATATTATTTATTTGACAAGGCATAATTAAAATAAATGTTACTTAGGCCTAATTTACACACAACAAAATGTAACCACCTTAAGTGTACAATTATATGACACCTTAAGTGTCAATTGTATTGACTAAATTAGATGTCCTTGTAACTGCTACCACAATCAAGATATAAAACCCTTACAATTCACTCATGCCCTTTTGCAGTCAATCCCCTCATCCTTAATACTCAGAAACCACTGATCTGTGTTTGCTTTGCCTAGAATCTCATATAAACGGAATCATATAGTATGTGTTTTTTTGTATCTATTCAAATCTTTTGTCTATTTTTTATTGTGTCATCTGTCTTCTGCTTGTTGAGTTGTAAGAGCTACTTATTTGTCTCAGTGAGTTCTTTGTCCGACATATGTATGATGGATTTTTCTCCCAGTCTATGGCTTGCCTTTTCATCTTCTTACCCCTGTTTTTTGAAGTACAGAAGTTTTAAATTTTTATAAAAATGTTTTTAACTTTTTATTTTTTTTAATTTTTAAAAATTTTTTAATAAACTTTTTACTTTATGGTGCATCTGTGTTTAAATTATAAAAATTTTCTCATGTTCTTTTCTAGAAGTAATATAGCTTTAGCTTTTACATTTAGGTTGTGATCCATTTTGAGTAATTTTTGTATAGCATGTCAGATGTGTGTGAAGGTTTATGAATGTCCAGTTGTTCTAGGTTCATCTGTTGAGAAGACTCTCTTTTCTCCATTACCTGGCCACCTTTTTTGAAAATCAATTGACCATATATGAATGAGTCTATTTCTAGACTATTCTGTTTTATGAATCTATATGTCTCTCCTTATACCAGTACTACACTGTCTGGATTATTGTACCTTTAAAGTAAGACTTAAAATGAGGTAGAGTAAGTCCTATAACCTAGTTCCTTTTAAAACTTCTATGAGCTATTCTAAGTCCCTTGTAGTTTTTAAAATAAGCTTTAGAATCAGCTTGATTTTAGGATACATTTCTGTGAATAAGTCTGATGGTATTTTGATTAAGTTCATGTTGAATCTTTAGATATTTGGGGAGAATTAATATCATTATAGTATTGAGCCTTCCAATCTGTGATCATGGTTTCCTCCAACTTGACGAAGAGGAAAGTAATTGAATTTTGTAATGGGAGGTTCCATGAGAAGAAGGTTTTGTGACTGGTTGTTTCAGCAGCCTACCAATGTTGCCAGATTCCAGGGATTTTGTCTCTCTCTGCTATGACATCTTCAGTGTTGGCTTAATCATTTGGGCAGGTAACAGCATGGATATAGCAATGACTCATCCAGACATGGCATCTAGATGATGAAGGGAAAATAGTCTTTCCATTTGTTCATGTTTTCTTTAACTTATCTCAGCAATATTTTGTAATTTCCCATGTATAGGTCTCACATACAACATATTTTGTTACATCAAACTCAGTACTTTATGTTTTTTGATGTTATTTTAAATGCTAGATACATGACTGATTTTTAAATACTCAGCTGATATACTTCAACCTTGATCACTTCACTTATATTCTAGTGGCTTTTTGTAGATTCCTTAGGATTTTCCAAATACACAGTCATCATGCTGTCTATAAATAAGGATGGTTTTTCTTCTTTATTTTCAATATACATATTTTATTTCTTTTTATTCCTTTATTGCATTGGCTACGATCTCTAATATGATGTTGAGTAGAAATGGTAAGAGTGCATATCCTTGCCTTGTTCTCAGTCCTAGGAGAAAAGTGTTTAGCTTTTATACAATTAAATATGATGTTTGCTGTAGGTTTTTTGTGTGGGTGCCATTTATCAGGTTAAACAAATTCCCTTTACTCCCACTGTGCCAAAAGATTTGTTTTAATTATGAATGGATGTTGAATTTTGTCGAATAGCGTTTTGGAATCAATTTTGAATCTCCTATCGTTTTCTGAATTGAGTGAATTGCATTGACTAATTTTTTAATATTAAACCAACTCAGCTTCGTAGAGTTGCACAGCATTTACCTTACCCATGCACAGTTTAGTATTCAGCAACTGACTCAAGGGGAATTCCATGCAGATTTCTGGTGCTTTTTCTCTTTGTATCTCCTTTTTCTCCAGTGTTTTGCCTCATGACTTTCAGTCTTCTGACCCTCCTCAATTTACTATTCTGTCTGAGTGAGAATGTCAGATTCTGCTTGCGTCTCATCTCTCTGCATAGCTTCTGAAAAGTACCTCCAGGGAAAAAAACAGGGTTATCATAGGGGTCACCTCATTTGTTTCCCTTTTCTTAAAGATCACCATCCTGTCCTGAGTATTACGCTGTGCTGCCCTGAATATATATTTTAGTTTATGGTGGAAAAGTCCATTACTAGTTTTTCTGATATGGTTGAATGTTGAAGTTAGGTATAAGGTAGAGGCAGCATTTGTTCTTTTCTCTAATTCTTTAGCATTTAGTGACTGTTTTCTCTCAGTAAATATTTATTAAAGATCTGTCTAATGCAGTGTTTCCTGACCATTTTGGTGGCTTTTTCTTTTGAAGCAGATACTTCCTTGACTGTCAACTCTATACTATGCACTGATCAGTATTTGACTGTGTTATACCCTCACAGCAGCCTATGATATAGGCATTATATTTTACAAATAAGAGGATGAATGTGTAAAATGATAGTGACTTATCCAAGATCAGAATGATTAAAATAGAATTCATCTCTGATTTAAGATAGGCTTCTAACTATATGAGTGTAATCTCCCATTGAGATTTTGATAAAATTATGTTTGGATCTTGTCCTTAGAAATAAAATTATAGACATGTACACCCTAAAATATGTATAGAATTTCAGATGGTTCACAGATCCCTAGATCCCTTCCACAGATGAGCCTAATCACAATGCCACCAAGAGGACCCCATATGACTCATTGTCATGTTAAATTTTTGGTGACTTCTGAACTTTCCCTCTTAGGTCCTAGTGGTTCTATATTACTTTTTACAATTATATTTCAAATCTTGTAAGACCTCCATTCCTCTGCTTGTGACATTGCCCCAACAGGATCTATGGTGAGCCCATGGGCACATTCCTGCCTAGTATGACCACCTTCCTTCATGCCATCTCTTGCCTTACCACTGCATAACACTTAAGAAACTGATCTTAAGAAGGATACTACATGTAGAACTAGTTGCACATTTTTCCATAAATGATCATCAGGACTAATTCTATCATGACTCACTTCCAAGTTTATTTCAGACACCTAGGACCTAGTCACTTAAATGCATGGTTCCTCACCACAACTGAGCCCTTGGTGCTACCAGGCAACGCTACTACATCCCCAACCCATTCACTTTCCAGTTCTCCTAAGTGGTCATTTTGTAGTTTTCCCCTTCCATTTATTTTCTCTTTCTTTCTTTCTCCCTCCCTCTCTCCTTCCTTCCCTCCCTCCTTCCTTCCTTCCTTCCCTCCCTCCCTGTTTCTTTCTTTCTCTCTCTTTCTTTCTTCCTCTTTCTCTCTTTCTCTTCCTCCCTCCCTTCCTTCCTCCCTTCCTTCTTCTTTCTTTCTTTCTCTCTCTTTCTTTTCTTCCTTTCCTTTTCTCTTTCCTTTTCTTTTCTTTCTTGATGGAGTCTTGTTCTGTTGCCCAGGCTGGGGTACAGTGCCTCAATCTTGGCTCACTGCAACCTCTGCCTCCTGAGTTAAAGGGATTCTCCTGCCTCAGACTCCCAAGTAGCTGGGACTACAGGTGCATGCCACCACACCTGTCTGAGTTTTGTATTTTTGGTAGAGATAGGTTTCACCATGTTGGCTAGGCTGGTCTTGAACTTTTGACCTCAAGTGATCCGCCCGCCTTGGCCTCCCAAAGTGCTGAAACTGCAGGCGTGAGCCATTGCACCTGGCCACTCCTCCCATTTCTAAGGTCCCTTTTCCCATCCTCACTTTCGATTGATGACCTTGCTTTCCTTTTCACTGAGAAAATTTCTTCTGGTTGCATAGGTGAATGTCCACTAACTCCCACCACTTCTCAACTACTTGCAGCTGACTTCTGCTTTCTGTGTCTCTGCCATTTCTATAAACAAATTGTTCTCCAAGGCCAATCCCTTAATTTGGGTCTTAGATTCCTTTCTCCTTTTGCCTTCCCAAGGACATTGCTCTAATTTTTCTCTTTCTACCACATCAATATTTCTTTCTTTTCTACTGAATCATTGCCCTTAGCATACAAACGTATTGTAATAGCTCTCATCATTAAAAAAATCTCATTACCCTTCATCTTCCTTCAGCCTACTATTTCATTCTTCTGTTCCCCTGGGCATCAAAACTCCAAGAGCTGTTTTTTATCTATGGTCCTCAGTTCTCCCTCAATCTCTTTTCAACTCAATTTTTCTAAATCTGATAGTCATTTCTATGTTCCTCATTCTACTCATCCTACTGGCAGTTTGCAACAATGCTGATGTCTCCCTTCTTCTTAACATATTGTTCTCATTTGGTGTTGCAGACCCCACACTCTCTTGTTTTGTTTATCTCACCATCACTCCTTCTCAGTTTCCATTGCTGGCTCTTCCTTCTTGTATTGTCCTCTAAGCATTAGAGTGCCCTAAGGCACAGTCTCTGCACATTTCCTCTACCCTTTCAATCCCCATGTTCAAGTGCTCTAATCTGCCACTCTGGCTTTAACTACTATCTACCCCAGTGGTTCTCAGCTGAGGGTGATTTTTTGCAATGTCTGGAAACACTTTGGTTGTCACAACTGGGGGAAGGTGTTACTGGCACCTAATGGCTGGAGGCAAGGGAAACTGCTTAGTATACTAAAATCCACAGGACCACACTCCACAGTAATAGAGAGTGTTCAATCCAAGTGTGCTAAGGCTGAGAAACCTTGATCTACCCAGATCTCTTCTCTGAACTCTAATCTTGTTACGTTTAACTTTCTATTCAATATCCTCATTTGCATATTTCTATAAATTAAAAAGAAAGCATAATCCAAGACAGGATTATGTGCAAATGCTTTAATGGGAGGTATGAACCCAGAACCATGAGAGGAAGAGAGAAGGAAAGTGATACAGGGAAGGACAGGGTGCAGATCCAAGGAGAAGAGTTACCAAACTGTTTACTGCTTCAGGAGTCACAAAGAGACACAGCCTTTTCATTAGACCACGTGGCTGCCTGGCCATGAAAATAATAAAGGTAGAGGGAATTTACTGATGAGCTCCATCCCAGCTTGCATCTCCACTGGGCAAGCTCCTCTTGGTCCATTGAGCTAATGCCCCCACTAGGTTTGTGTTGCTCACCTACGCCTTTTCGCAGTCTGGAGGAATCCAGATTCCACTCCTTGCCATGCTGTCAACTTCAGGAGGCTGAACTCTGCCACCCACAGAGTTGACTTTTCCAGCAGCACCTGCAATAGGGCAAATGGCCACAGGACAAGACACTGGTGAGCCTGAGAGAATCTGAGGAGAGACCTAAGCTGCCCAATACAGTGACAACTAAGACACACAAGGCCTCAGACTTCAAGGAGCTCACATTCAGGTAGGAGCAAAACTGTTTGGGACACTCCTGCCGCAAATGATATTACCATCCATTTGGTTACTAAGGCCACAGGCCTAGGAGACAGTCCTAGAACGTTTTTTTCCTCACATCCCAAATTCTGCCATCTCTATTTAAAAAAGTAATTCTCTCCCAAAAACTCCTTATAAGCTCATCACAGTCTCTGTAGTTTAAGCCATCATTATACTGCTTAATAACCTCCAACTTTGTGTCTGGTTTCTAGTAGGCAGAATAAGCTTAAAGAAATCATATTACTATACTGATGCATATCTTCCAGTAGGTTCCCATGGTACTCAGAATGAAATGAACGACTCTCACCATAGCCTGAGAGGGCTTGCATGATCGGGGCTCTGCCTGCCTTTCTGACCTACCTTTCATGACATTCTTTCTTGGTCACTTCTTTCTGGCCATACTAACCCTCTTGTTTCCTGAATATGCTGAGTCTGTCCTTGCCTTGGAACCTTTGCTCTTACATCAGTCCTTCTCATCTTCCTGTTCCTTGCTGTCTCTTCTTGATATTTTTGTTCAGATGTGACTTCTGCACAGAAGCCCTTCTTATCTGCAAACCTCTATTTGTCACTTGCTATGCCTGTTTCTCAATTTACTTTATCTAACATTATAATGCATGATGTATGTGTTTATTGTCGATATCTCCCACAAGAATATGAGCTCCATGAGACCTGGGACCCTATATGTCTCTGTTAAAAAACCATGTCTCCAGTGTGAGGGCAGTGTCTGGTCCATAGCTGGGGCTGAGCAAATATTTGTTGAATGAATAAATATCTTCAGATCCTTACCAAAGGAATGCTTGCATCAAGAATGCTGAGTTCCAGTTAGGCAGGTATAGTGGCTTGTGCCTGTTGTCCTTTCAGCTACTTTAGAGGATAAGGTGGAAGGACTGCTTGAGCCCAGTACTTCAAGGTTGCAGTGAGCTATGATGACACCACGTACACTCTAGCCTGAGCAACAGAATGAGACTCTGTCTCAAAGAAGAAAGGAAGGAGGAGGAGGAGGAAGAGGAGGAGGAGGAAGAGGAGGAGGAGGAAGAGGAGGAGGAGGGGTTCCAGCTCACAATTTTCTTCCAATCCCTTGGAGGTCCAGTCCTGATGTAAACACTTCTATCATAGATGTTGAAGATTTCCTAATATGCCCACCAATAAAACGCTGAATTTAGGACCCTGGGATACCATCCGGTATGTGAATCCCTTCTAGTAAGGCAGTCTCCAAATGCTGAGTCAGAACACCTGCATTCACATGAAGCTTTAAATGTCTTAGGGACATTTAAAGGAAGGCAGTTGGTTATAGGAAGAGGTACAAGAGCAGGACAGAGAAAGAGGAGTAGTGCTCAGTAGCTCAGTAGTGCTAGGATACGGTCGGAAAACCCTTGCCTAGTAGGGTTATGCTCAATAGGATTTTAACTGCAGCAGCAGCGGCAGCAACAAAACCGAGACTTGACAGTACTTCAGCCAGGAGCTTCATATTTATATCTTTGGTTTTAGTTTTAAAATTTTTAAAAAGATTATTTATTTGCACTAGAGCAGCAGTGCAGAAAGGTAGGGATCCCTCGAGCTGTTGAGATTGAGGGACATGCGTGTGGAAGGTGGAAAAAGGGCGGAGTTTACTATGGGAAGGAGGAGTATACGAGAAGTTATTGTTCATGAAAGAAAAGCTGGGATGTGGATCTGAAGGAGGGGAGGGAACATACACTTTTGTTTTTCTGGAAGGAATGCTGGCGTCTGAATCTGGAGGAAGGATTTAACTAGTTCCAGACAGGGACTGTTGCACTGCCCGGGCAATCCCGCAGAGGCCCCGGCTTTCCACTAGCCACAATAGAGTGGGAAGGATGCAATCATTGGTTTTGATTAAGGAGGTGGGTGGCGTAGGCGGGAGGCAACGCGAATAGCGGTAGTGAGGATGGTCCCAAGGTCGCGGGAGAAGCCAAGCAGCCGCGACTCTGGGCTCTTGCAGCCTCCTTAGAGACTCCGCAGCCCTGGAAGTACCAAGCTGCCTGCTGCCTTTTCTCGCGCTGCAGGCGCGGAGACGCAGCGCCTCTGGGGGCGCAGCTCCAGCCGCACTCATAGGGCACGGCGCACGCCCCCGGCTCCTACTGCCATGCGCCTCTGCGGGGGACCCTTTCCGAATAAATTGCAAGCTTTAAAAGTGGCCCTGTGGAGGCACTAGGCTGAGGAAAGAGGCTGCGGGAGGAGGGACATAGGGTGGGAGGTGAGTAGGCGACTTGCTTCTCAGATTATTCCCAATTAGCACCAAGTTGGCAGACAACCCCACAAACCCACGAGGCCTTTGGTCCCCCACAAGTCACATTCTCTGTATTTCAGAATAATTGGAAGAAAACTTCAAGTCCCATCGTAGGTTAAAGAGGGACAGGCTCTTAGCACTGCCGCCGCCCAGTAAAACTACATGGAACGAACCCATGGATCCTCAACTGCACAGCTTTGCCCAAAGTCTGCAGCTGTGCGAGTCCAGCCGGCGAGGGGAGGCTGGGTGGGCCCCGCAGAGAGCAAGGGCCTCCTTGGGGGAAGAGCGAGTTGGGGTGCAGAGCAGTGCAATCAAAGAGCGTTACTGTGGGACTGCACAAAAGCAAACCCATCGGAGGAGTTTTGCCAGAAGCACCACCGCCTGCATTGCGTCGGACCTGACCATTTCCAATGTGAAATTCCCAGGGAAGGTCGCGCACCGCTAGGGGCCGTGCGTGGGCGGGGCGGTGGGCCACAGGGGAAGTAGAGTTAGTGGTTGGCTTTTCTGGTAGGAGAGGAAAAAGCTGTGCTGGCGAGGGTGGGAACTGAATGACAACCCCGCTCTCTTTCAAACCACCCCCTCATATTTTCCATCCACCTCCTCGCTCCTGCCCTCCCCCGCCCTCCCCAACCCACTCCCGTGTGGGCCAATCGCTGCTCCGTATTCCAGACGCTTTCTCAGGTTTCTGCTGATCTTGCAGCGCCCAGAAATGGACCGAGCGGACCCGCCGCCGCAGACACTCTGCCGGACTCCAAGCTCCTAAGGGCTCCCGGCGCGCCGCGTAGACTGGGCGAGGTCCGCGCAGGAGTGCAGAGAGCGAAGGGAACTGGAGAGCCATGTAGATCCAGGCTCCTGCCCGCCTGCCTCCTTCGGGATCGAATCAAGGGCTCCCATAGTGTTAGGAGGGGGCGAGAGTGCTGTTTATCGTCATTTGCCTCGGAGCTTCGGGAGAGGGTGGTATTTTGCTTTTCCGCCCCGCATCCTCCGGAACTCCCTGCACTGGAGAGAGGACGGCGTCTCCAGGTTGCTGGCAAGCGTGAGAATGGGGGTAGGAAACGAACATTTTCGCCGTTGCTGCTCCGTAACGCGATTGTCCAACTGAGAGGGGCGTCGGACGAGCGGACCAGGGCGGCTAGTTTGCCCGGCGCGTCTCGGATGCTGGCTGCGGTGGCCGCCGGGGCTCCCGCCAGGGCACTGCAAAGGCGACCTGCCGCATTCCCACACGGGCTCTCCGCGGACTCAGCACCGCCCCTGCGCCAAGCCGGCCGGCCAGGTAGGGGGTTCCCCAGCTCCGGGCCGCAGAAGCGGGGGTTGAGGCGACGGGGTGGGGGAGGCCGGGGGTGGGGGATGCTGCCCGGGACCCGGAGCTTCCCCCGGCGTCTCTCGGCGCTTTTCCGATCTCTAGTTTAACGAAGTTGTAAACAGATCGGCTGTTGGGCATTGGGGAAAGTGGGATGGAAGAGCCCCAAACTTGGATTTCCGGGTGTCTGCGTGTCTGTCTGTCCGTGTGTGTGATGACCCTAGTAAACGTCCCGTGCTTTCTCAAGCTAGAGATCTGTGTTCTTCGGTGTCTGTAGGTCCGTCCCATCGGAATGCTTCTGATTTTCTACCCCCGTATCACTTTCTATTTCTCTGCAGCGTCCATCGATCGCCCTGGTGGGAGCTTAGAAGGCGGCAGGCGAAGAGGGGTAGGAGGGGGGAGAGCCGAGGAGAAGCAGAGAGGGTGGCAGGCGTGGGGATCTGCTGAGCCGGCACTGCACCGGGTCCTAGGAAGGCTCTCGGAGGGGAGGGGAGGCCAGGGCGACCCCCGAAGCTATGGCCGGGTCCGCTAGAACAGCACTGCGTTAAGGCACCTCGGATCAGTAAAAAAAATCTTTAAAAAGAAAAAAAAAAGAAAGAAAGAAAAGAGAAAAAAGCCGACAACCCCCCAAACCCAAATCCAACCCTCGGCAAAAAGCTGCACCGGCCATCAGGCAAGGGGGATTCCAAATTGAGTAAAAAGCAGGGTGGAGGGGAAGGCAGCGAGAGGCGAAGTCGCAGATCTCCCGACCTGCTCGCTTTGAAGCCCCTCCCCTTGGGCGTGAGGGAGACGCGCACTCCGGTGGGGGGGCCGCTGGGTCCCCCCCACCCGTGGCTCCCGGCTCTTTCCCACCCCGAGCTCTCTCCTGGCCTCCCAGCCCCCGCGCCCGACTTCCACCATGACGGTGATGTCTGGGGAGAACGCGGACGAGGCTTCGGCCGCCCCAGGCCACCCCCAGGATGGCAGCTACCCCCGGCAGGCGGACCACGACGACCACGAGTGCTGCGAGCGCGTGGTTATCAACATCTCCGGGCTGCGCTTCGAGACGCAGCTCAAGACCCTGGCGCAGTTCCCCAACACGCTGCTGGGCAACCCTAAGAAACGCATGCGCTACTTCGACCCCCTGAGGAACGAGTACTTCTTCGACCGCAACCGGCCCAGCTTCGACGCCATTCTCTACTACTACCAGTCGGGGGGCCGCCTGCGGAGACCGGTCAACGTGCCCCTGGACATGTTCTCCGAGGAGATCAAGTTTTACGAGTTGGGCGAGGAGGCCATGGAGAAGTTCCGGGAGGACGAGGGCTTCATCAAGGAGGAGGAGCGCCCTCTGCCCGAGAAGGAGTACCAGCGCCAGGTGTGGCTGCTCTTCGAGTACCCGGAGAGCTCGGGGCCAGCCAGGGTCATCGCCATCGTCTCTGTCATGGTCATCCTCATCTCCATCGTCATCTTTTGCCTGGAGACGCTCCCCGAGCTGAAGGATGACAAGGACTTCACGGGCACCGTCCACCGCATCGACAACACCACAGTCATCTACAATTCCAACATCTTCACGGACCCGTTCTTCATCGTGGAAACCCTGTGCATCATCTGGTTCTCCTTCGAGCTGGTGGTGCGCTTCTTCGCCTGCCCCAGCAAGACGGACTTCTTCAAAAACATCATGAATTTCATCGACATTGTGGCCATCATTCCTTATTTCATCACCCTAGGCACCGAGATAGCTGAGCAGGAAGGAAACCAGAAGGGCGAGCAGGCCACCTCGCTGGCCATCCTCAGGGTCATCCGCTTGGTAAGGGTTTTTAGAATCTTCAAGCTCTCCCGCCACTCTAAGGGCCTCCAGATCCTGGGCCAGACCCTCAAAGCTAGTATGAGAGAGCTAGGGCTGCTCATCTTTTTCCTCTTCATCGGGGTCATCCTGTTTTCTAGTGCAGTGTACTTTGCCGAGGCGGAAGAAGCTGAGTCGCACTTCTCCAGTATCCCCGATGCTTTCTGGTGGGCGGTGGTGTCCATGACCACTGTAGGATACGGTGACATGTACCCTGTGACAATTGGAGGCAAGATCGTGGGCTCCTTGTGTGCCATCGCTGGTGTGCTGACAATTGCCCTGCCCGTACCTGTCATTGTGTCCAATTTCAACTATTTCTACCACCGAGAAACTGAGGGGGAAGAGCAGGCTCAGTTGCTCCACGTCAGTTCCCCTAACTTAGCCTCTGACAGTGACCTCAGTCGCCGCAGTTCCTCTACTATGAGCAAGTCTGAGTACATGGAGATCGAAGAGGATATGAATAATAGCATAGCCCATTATAGACAGGTCAATATTAGAACTGGCAATTGCACCACAGCTAACCAAAACTGCGTTAATAAGAGCAAGTTACTGACCGATGTTTAAAAAACAAAAGCAAGCAAACAAAAAAGCCCCACTTAGCAGCTCAAAAGACTTAAAAAAACAAAACAGAAAACCTAGTGACTCATGTCACACTTTGTAGATACTTTACTAAATAGACTTCTAATGCTCTATTTAACTGTCAATGCATTGTTGCATTGAGGATTTTGTGGGTGGTGAACCAGAAGCTTTCAAGATTCATGACAAAATAAACTATTTTCCTGTTATTAAAAAAATGGGAAAAGAGAGAGTATTTTCTAAAACTGGCTTAAAAAGATTCAGTCCATGAACTAGTCTAGGTGAAATAAGAATCATATGCTTCCCCAAACTGAAACACTTTAAATCCTTTGACTTCTTTAACTTTTTTAAAAACTCAAAACCAGATGATCACTTAGAAATATAAAATTAAAATTTGCATGAGACTCCAGTAAAAAAAAAAAATCTTTGCAAACTGCAGAGTACACTGAAGACAGTGCATCAGATGTATTATATGTAAGATGATAGACCAGCCAAAATGGGCGATGAACAGATATTTTTATTTTGATCAACTGAACTCCATATTACAAGGTGAAAAAAGAAAACTCCAATTACTTAAGACTGATTCACAAAGCACCTTATAAATTGGATACTGGTCCTGATCTGTAGGGATTTCCCCCTGGGCTCATTCTCTTTCTAATTTAGATCATTCTCTAATAAAAAGATAACTGAATTCACTTAATTGATTCATCTGTGGTGCTGCTAAATTTTCTCAACTGCAGATGAGCCAAATACAGGTCTTTTCTCACCAGGCCTGCACTCTGATCCCTGGCTTTCAGAACTGGATGTAAAACCTTAGTCTCCTTATTGCAAGAGAGCACAAATGAAGTTAAATGTAAGCATGTTTGAATCTGATACAATTTATTTTATAATCGCATGCTGAGAAGTTAACCCAGACAATAGGGCATAAGCTTAAGTTGAAATTGATTCTTCTGAAAATAGATCCTTTTTCATTTGCATTCACCAAAAGTGCACTCCTCCATTTATTAACTATTTTATTAGTAAATAAAGTACTGTATTTAAGTGCATATGTTAGTCAGATGGGAACAATAACTTTTTGGAGCTCAAAGCATGTTCTCTTATTCAGCATTATGGCCTATTTGACTAAGATGTACCTTGAATTAATTAATGCATGATTTCAGTAATAAAAATTTAAAAAGTAATAAAAATTACAAGTCTGTGGGATGAAAGGCCCAATAGAAATTATAGGGGGTGGGGGTGGGGGCACCCAGTCAATTTTCCTGCCTTTGCTCAGGGAAATACCAGGTTTTTGTGCAGGTATAGGCAGAGAGAGGACCAATATGCCCATCCCTTAAAGGGAAGTTACGTGAAAAATTAAATAAGTCATCAAGGTATATATAGCAACACCTAAGAACAAGTATTCTTTCTAGCTGAAGACAAACACAAGCAAAACAAACAAACAAAAAAAGGTGCAATCCTGCATGTTTTTTGGTGCATTCTTAGGATGTAAATGAAAATGTTTCTCTATTGTATGCATCCAAAGCAGAGCTGAATTTTTTTTCTTTGCAGTCATGATTTGAAGTCTGTACAGACTTCAGCCCTCCCCTTGAGGCTCCCTGAAGAAACTAAACCAATTGATTTAATAGTTGCTTAGTGCCTTTATCCTGTACCCACAGTGAACTGCAGAAAGTGCCTCCTTAACACAGCTGAGAAGTTAGGTAACAAAAGTGGGGAAGGGTTGGGGCACAGACCTTTTGCTTTTTCTTTTTTCATTCTTGCGCTCTCATTTCACCACTGTGAGAAGACCACACCACCCTAAACCCTGGAGAGGAGGGACCCACGAGGGTGCTGTCTCTCTGGCCATCTACTGGCGTTGGTCCCTTTGACAACCTGACGCTGGATGTGAACTGAGACCCATCTTTGCTGGTCATGAACTGTGAACTTGTTTTTTTCTCTTCTCTACCAGAAGCCAAGATAAACTTTTTGGGAATTTGTTTCCTATCGAGGGCCACTTTGGACACACGAGGCTTCCTCACGTCCAGTGTAGTGTTCTTGGCACCTTTCCTTAATCTTTCTCTGTTAGCACAGCACTTTGCAAATCTCTCTGATGGTCCGATCTTTTCAGGCATCGTTGTGGATGTGGGAACACTCAGTTCATAATAACCTTTCCTAGGTTTTCCCTCCTGGTCTACCCCTTCAGATATGTCCTATGATGCTCCTATGATCTTCCCACCTGGCAGTCACTTCACAGGCTGAGCATCTAGCTTCTGCTGCCCTAGTCACCCAGCCCAGAGAATGGTGGGGACCCCCTTCCCGGCTGAAAGAGAGCCACGGAACACAAGCGTCTGGAGCTCGGCAGCTGTCCACCTGTGGAGAGGCACTCACAGCCTTTTTAAGGACTCTGAGGTGGGGAATCTTCATTCTGCACTTAGCATGTGGCTGCCTGTTACCTGACATTCTGGCCCAGCTTCTTCTGAAACTCTGTCCTGTTTCTCCCACCCCTTTCCCCTATCCTGTCCTAGAACTAGCAGTGAGGCACTCACCCTAGAAACTCGAGTTACACCATTCTGGCTAACTCGATTGAAAGAAAGAACATGGACATCTTATTTTCCTATGCGACTTCTGTGAATCTGTAACATGAACACAACACACATCGTGGAAGATGAGGGGCCACGAACTGCACAGCATCCGACTACAGGGCATTAAACCCTCCCGTGTGATGTCTTCCTTCTCGTCTGAACCTTACTTAACTCATTCTGGCTATTCCTTTCCTACTTGCTTAAAAATCCCCAATTAGGAAAAAAATGCCGACCTCCCCCCGGTCCTGGGGATATCTTGATCTTTCATTTCGACTTTGAGGCCTAGTGCACACAGAACGTGAAACACCACACTCTGTCAACAGCAATAATCCACTCAGTACTGTGGGATGGATGGGTTAACAGATGAGAAAATGGGACCAAGATTGACTTTGGCTACGTGGTATGCTTACCGTGGTTACACCCTGGACTGGTTGATCCCTCTGCATGTCATATAGAAAAAAAGTGCTGCATGCAGTGAACCTGGCAGCCTGGGACTGGGGATGAGTTGTTGTTATGAGTTTGGGGTAGTGTGAGGAAAATGAATGCTGCTTAGCTCATCTGTAGCTTATTGCAATGAATTCAGTTAAGAATGGAGTATAGCGCGTATCTGTGTAGCATA
Organism: Cheracebus regulus; assembly: GCA_963574635.1. Classification (NCBI taxonomy): domain Eukaryota; kingdom Metazoa; phylum Chordata; class Mammalia; order Primates; family Pitheciidae; genus Cheracebus; species Cheracebus regulus. The sequence goes on along the minus strand of CAUYQU010034494.1, from coordinate 85,388 downwards.
GGCATGCAGTGTTTCTCCAAGCTCTTACCCTTCGCACTGTAACGTGTTGAAATGTCTTTGTAGACCTGAAGGTGCACTTAATGAAACTGCCTATTAAGAGATGACTATTTTTCGGTTTACGTATTCATATTTATTTTAGCAGGCTTTTTACCTTTTCTTCTCCTTCCTAGGCATTGAGCTCTAACAGCTCGTGTACCAACTATGTGTTTTCTCCAGAAGGAGAAGACTTCTGATGTGCTAATAGCCATAACTCTGCTCTTCCAGTCTATTGGGGCCCTAGTTCAATAGGGTGGGAATGGAAGGGTTGGTCACACCAGGGCTGTTAGCCATCCCAGAATCTCTGAAGTGGTTAACTCACCTGAAGTGATCTGAATCAGAGAGACCAAAGACATTAATTTCCTCTGTCCTCAGATTTCTAGAAGACAAATTCTAGCCAGAAAAACTTTCTGCTTTTGCATCTTGCTTTTCCCATTTGTGCACAACTCCCCTTGTACCCCCTGGAGACTTCAGTTCTGATTTTCAGTTATATGAGTTCATTGGGAGTGTGTTCGTGGGTGAGCCTTGCAAAATCAGATAAACCAATAGCAAGTTCTTCTCCAGGATTCTGGCCAGTGGGCAGTCATGTCCCTGAAATGGAACTGTAGGGCAGGTTTAGATTCAACTATGGTGGACCTAAAGCACGTGGCATCACAATCCTGGTTCGCTTGAGAATTAAAAATACATGTCAGTGGTAAATGAGGAGTACATTTTTTAAGTAGAAATTTGGTTTTCGTCTATAAAAGGCCTTCTTCATGTTGTGTATAGTGACACATTTTTCAAATTAGTTACCATCTAAAAGTGAATAAAAATAGTTTCCTGGCCCTCCCATTTAATATAGGAGACCTCAAAACACATGCTTTTAAACGATTTTCCATTTTAATTCTTAGTTCGGTAGATTGGATTGAACAGAAAGGAGAAAGAACATTAGCAGAAGGCACTTTCCCATTTTCTTCCAGGAATGACTTATTCCTGGGGTGGTGAGAATTGGTGGGTGGTAACCATCCATAGTATAAAATTGTTAGAAAGAATCTAAACTGCCAAACAAGCATGTTATCTTCAGGCTTTTCCAAGCAAGAATGAAGTCTTTTGATGTTTATGTTCATTTTAAGAAGACAAACAAACTAAAATTTTAAGACCAGACACAACCCAAGTTGAATTGTGATCTCAGGAGGTGATCTCTCATCTGCCATGTGGCATATTACTACTTGTATTTATATCATGGAACTTCAGGGTATATGTGAACATGTCTAGCATGACTCAGGTAAACCTTAAAAGAATGTATGCTACTTACCATTTTTGTAAAGAAGCAAGCAGGAGCTGAATTGTTAACCAAAACTGTTCCATTACCTTGGGTCACTGTGAAAACTAATTCAGGGTATAGATGTAAAGTTTAGAAGCCTTGGGATTAAATGCCAAGGCTTTGCTCAGGCAAAATGACCCTGGGCTTTCTTGGGGTCCAGCATGTATGTGAGGGGAGAGGCCCTGCTGACCTCAGGGCTATTAGCTTTAAGGAGATGAACCCTAGTCACAGTGATTTTCATTTAGGAGCTAACTAGGAGTTTACTTTTTATGATGTGAAACTTCAAAGAGCATAGAAAACTTTTGACCACAATCAGAAAAGAAGAAGAAATGGTGTATGGGAAGAAAAGGAAAGAAAACAAGCGATCTCTTGTAAAATATTCCAGGTCAAAGTTGTTTCCTCTCCAAACCTTTCAGAAGCACCTTTCTTCTCTTCAGTGCACTGTTTTGGGACTGTTTATGCAGCAGCTGTAAGCAGACCACATGGATGCCATGTGACATGCCTCTAATAGTAAAGATAAAGTATTACTGAGGTTAAAAATAAAAACAGTAGTATTAATTTAAAGTGCACCATCAGGACAACAAACCATTTAAGCTGAAAAAGCGCTGTTTTATTTCTTGAGTTTGCCAGTTGCTTCCACCTTGAGTTAAGGACATGTCTCATCTTCACCTACTGTGCATTTTCCCTTCTCTTACTGTGTAATATGTCAGGTCAAGGACATTGAATGTTATGAATTGAGAACCTAATTGATGCGCATAGTTTTCATCTATGCAATTTTACTTGCTTCTGTCACTTTATGATCTGTTCATATTTGGCATCAATTAAAGATAATTTTTAAGGATCTTATCAAGGAATATTTTGGCTGGTTATTTGTCTCTTGTTTAACTGGTCTTTTGGGGGCCCTTTTCTTCCACCTTCTTCTGTGGGGTCTCTTTGAATAGTGTGATGAATCTAAGATCATGAAATAGCCTTGTTTCCTTTGGCCCACATGATCTGTTTCTGCTGTCCAAGGACATACCCTAGGGTTACATTTTGAGGATAAATTCAGTTTGGTCTCAGGTAAGATCCCAAGTGAAGGCCTTTGGAATTTGGCCTGTGGAAGTTAGGATGGAAGGAGGATCAAGCTTTTAAAAGAAAACAAGACATGAGTCTCAGGGGAGCAAAGTAATTGGTTATATTCACTTAAGTTTTGATATGAAACTATTTTTTATGCACAGTCTGAGAAGCTTTGCAGGAAGGATAATTGTGTGTGTGTGTGTGAGAGAGAGAGAGAGAGGGAGAGAGAGAGAAAGAGTGTGTGTGTGTAACAGTGTTGTGGTCTGGCATCAGCTGACTTGATGGTTGCAGTATGGTGTTAGGAGTGATTTTGATATGGAAAAACAATGTGGTTCCTATCCGTTCTTTACATAGGCTTTTACCATATAGTTCTACATGTGGTTCACATTTCTTTCTTCCTGTTTTTTCTTTTTTTGAATGACTCGTTGATACATTTCCTTTTGATTCTTCCTGAAATTTACATCTTCTCTTTTCCTCCTTGTGAATAATCACATTTTTTACCAACTCCTTTATGTCAGAACAAACAGGGGAAGGTGCTCTTGATAGGGGTCTGTTACATTCTAAATGCACTGGGTGGCTGGTGCATCATCGTAGAAGAGTACTGCATTGTGATAGGTTCATGTTGCAAGATTTGCAGATGAATCTTGATTTTGCTGTAGAAGTTGCCACTGAAAGTAGACTATGAAGCTGGGTGGGGTGCTCATGATTTTTCTGTTGTGGTCAGGAAACAGGCCAGGCTAAGCTCTGAAAGAGGAGATAAGAGACAGCCCAAACCACACCAATAGCAGTGGATGTTTCTCAAAGCTTGGCCTTAGAATGGTCTTCTTGAAGCAGAAACAGATAGAACCAGGTAGCTGCTAGGAACAGAGCTATAACTGGAATAGAGCTATAACTTTGTTTACAAAGCTTTAAACGAAGCCAAGTCAGTTTAAGGGGGGAGAATAGACAGCAAATGTGACCTGAAGCCGGCTACTCTGCCGCTGGGTGGAAGACAGCCTGCTGCAGTCAGTCCTGATTTCTGGATTCTGACCAGGCTTGAGTGTGGAGGGAGGGCCAGCCCTGAGGCTGAGCAGAGGTGCCTGGTGGCAAAGTACTGAGTGGATGAGATACAGCACAGTAGGCAGTATACCTGGAAAACAGCCCTTTGAAACAGCTTGAAAACAGACAGTTTAAGACTTCATATTTAATTAATTAAATCTGATACCATCAATTGTAAGATGCACTGTTATCTGACATATTTGTAAGAAAGAAAGAATACTGACAATTATGACCTGCCATTGCATTGATTCATCCCAGTTTTACAGATGTAAAAAGGTAAAAACTGGAATCTTAGAAATTGATAAAGTATAGTGATTCTAGCATTCCCCTCCCCCACTTTTCTTTCCCAGTGGAGATGTTTGAATTAAATGTTTGAATTCTGAGCCCTTAAATTTGGCAATATTGTGCAGACATGAACCCTGGCTAGAACCTTTAGATCTTCTTTTAACTGTATTTTCTTCCCTCAGTATTTTTCTTGGCCCTGCCCCTGACTTAGGCTTTGTGCTAGGCATTGGAAGTATGTTAGTTGACAAAGCAATGTGCTCCAGAGTCCTCTGCCCAGCAAAGGACTTAGACTTAATTGTGGTATATGGAATGAGGCTGGTCTTGTGTTACTCCCTCCCTCCCCCTATAAAAGCACTTGCTCAATCATCAGATGTTCAGAGTCAGCAGCAGCCCTTTGCTTTTAAAGTTCAAGGCAACCCAACTCGCATTCCCAGTACGGTGCTAACGGTGACAGTTTGGATAGCTCTCTTTGCAGTTTTCAAACCCCTTCCACGTTAGTTATACTGCTTTATTCTATTTGGTGAATTAGGTTGGGCTGATATTACTGTCTTTATTTTATAGGCACAGGGATCTGCCCAAGGTTGCTGGGCAGATGGAGCAGGCCTGGGTTTATGGACGATTCCATGGGCCATTATCTGGCACACAATAGGGGCTCTGAATGTTTATTGAGCTGGTCAAATGCTGGAAAGTGTAATGTCACATGTTAAAAACAAACCAGTGGATTTTGTGTAGGCATTTAGCCTTTTTGAGTCTTTAAATTGTTCTTTTTTTTTTTTTTTGAGATGGACTCTCACTCTATTGCCCAAGCTAGAGTGCTGTGGCGTGGTCTTGGCTCACTCTGCCTCCTGGGTTCAAGTGATCCTCCTGTCTCAGCCTCCTGAGCACCTGGGATTACAGGCACATGCTACCACACCCTGCTAATTTTCATACTTTTGTAGAGATGGGGTTTCACCATGTTTACCAGTCTGGTCTCGAACCCCTGACCTCAAGTAATCCGCCCTTCTCTGCCTCCCAAGTGCTGGAATTACAGACATGAGCCACCGTGCCTGGCCTAAATTGCTCATTTCTAAAATACAAACATAATAGCTCTAAGGTGGTATGCATTAAATGAGATAATATAGGTCCACATGTTTGGCAAATTCTAATGTGTTTTATAAATATGAGATATTAATAATATATTTTTAATTACAAGGAAAAAGGAAAGAGCAAGAGGAGGCCATTGCATCATTCCTCCCCAGAGTGGGAGCCACATTATCAAAGAAGATTCCGGGGAGATTAGATGCCTCATTCAAAGGATGCCTTGTGTGATGGTGGATCTGAAGACTTGGGGCTGAGTTGTTTTCAGTAGGAGCTTCAGTTCATCTTGAACATAATACCAGGCCTACAACAGCCTCCAAGGACACTCAGCCACTATTTCTAGTCTTGTTCCTCCCTTGCCCTGTGGCATTAATCCTATTTTACATCTTTAGACCCCCCAATGTGAAGGTCAAGCTCTGCTATGCAATAAGTTGAGGAACAAGAGGCATCTTCAATAATTATATCACTTCTGATCACCTCATGTGCAAAATAGTATCTGATTTGATATTTTTTCTTCCACCTGTGAATATTGAAAAATCAAGCAAAATGCTTGGGAAGGGTTCTCATATGCTTGTCTGAGAGACATTTTATAAATATAAAAAAATTCTTATAAATTGTCCTTGCTAAAAATAAAACAATGCTCACAAGCGTATATGACTCTATATAGTCTTTTCTTGAATAGCACATACTATAAAAATTTATAATTATAATGTATTTACAGGGGTCTAGCTCTTCCTTCTTAAACCTGATTGGATTTAAACAGCAGTAAGCATTTGCCTGCATTTCCTAAGGAACTTCATTGGAATTAAGTAAGGAATTAGAATCAATCTGTTAGAATCTTGGGTTCATAAAACATTTTTCTAGAGGATAGTATTCAGGGGCTAGGTTGAATACTTTAAATCTTAATGATTTTTAAAACAGATTTTATGCAGTATGTCCATATGTGCTGTAATAGATAACATATTCTCAAGTGCTGAGCATTAAATGCATTGTATGAATGTTTCCAGATAAACTAATTCCAGTTGAAATTATTTTTTTTCAGAATTGAAATCAGAGGATGATCAATGAGTAGGGGTCTAGTTTAGAATAATTACGTTTTTGAGCTCAAGGCCAGATTCAACTTTTGTTAAAAATGCTTATTCCTCAATATAGTCAATTAAGAGTGTTTGGAAACCCCAAAAGCTTTAATTATCTCTATAGTGATGATACTTTTTTTCTTTTGCATTCCACCCAGTATCATTATGTCATTGCTTCAGAAAGAAAGCAATTTTGTTTTACATGAGTTTCAAAGGGAACCTTTCCAAGACTAAGATTCACTGTACATTGTATTCCTCTTTCATTAACGGGAAAAACATTTTTTAATATTAGAGAGAAAGTTGTGCGTATGTCAGCCTTAAAAGATGGAATGCCCATGTCAGGTTTTGAAAGATCAAAGGATATTAGCATAGTGTTAAAGGAAGTTCCTAGTGAAGATGGAATAGCTGTCTTAAGTTTACACAGGGTGAAGACCACTTTTTTGGCATTTACAAAACAATGCTCACCACTAACGGATAAAACCGAGTACCTAAACATCATTTAATCATGGTGTTGGTGATTCAAAAAACAAAATTGTTTAACTTTATCCCATACAAAGTAATTAGTGTGCTGGAAGTAGTGTTTGCCCACTGCAAGAATTTCCAAGTAGTGCATTAGAGCAGAATGTTTTACACCGAAGACACCCACCAGATATAAAACAAGGGCAAAACAAGGTTGTTTAGCATGTGAAAGTCAAATACTTATTTTAGTTATAATGCTCAGGAATTTGCAGCAGGAGCATGAAGGGTAAAATGAGGATGATGACGTTTACCTGACCGAAAGTGGAAAGTTTGGCAAGGGCAACTTTCCAGTCTCTGGTTTTCAGTTGGATGATTGGGAAGTGCATTGATTCTGGGAGGATTTGACCTCCTGCTTACCTGTTGAGCAATATGCAGTATATCAAGTCACTCAGTAACCACCCGAGGCTAAAATGGTGACTAAAACAATGACTCATCAGTTAATGGTATTTAATGTTAAGGGATGGACTCTTACACTGTTTTGTTTTTTTGAGACAGAGTCTTGCTCTGTCGCCAGGCTCCAGGCTGGAGTGCAGCGGCACAATCTAGGCTCACTGCAACCTCCGCCTCCTGGGTTCAAGCAATTCTCCTGCCTCAGCCTCCCGAGTAGCTGGGACTACAGGCACGCGCCACCATGCCCAGCTAATTTTTATATTTTTTTAGTAGAGACGGGGTTTCACCATGTTGGCCAGGATGATCTCAATCTCTTGACCTCGTGATCCACCCACCTTGGCCTCCCAAAGTGCTGGGATTACAGGCGCGAGCCACCGCACCCAGCCACTCTTACACTGTTTTTAAAAAGCCATGTAAATCATCCCACATGTCAATTTAGTGTGCTCTATGGTCAGCCAAATATGATGGAAATGGTTATTGGACTCTGTGCTAAATTATCCAGGAACTTTGCTGGTGTTCAATAGCATAGACTCTTAGTTATCACAGATTTTGTAGACATAGTCTTGCAGAGAGGAAGAGGAATACATTAATGACTGTAAGATGTCATCTTGGGAAGCCTTAAAATTCTAGTGTTCAGTGCTAAAGGGCAACATTTCATTAGCTCCAAAGCTACATACTGACCTAAATGAAAAATGATTAAAGATGTTTGTTAAAAAGCAGAGGTTTGTAAAGGCTATACAGTGAGGATGACTGTGTTTCATTTAAGTGCATTTTCTTTATACCTGATGAATATATTAGGCACAATCTTTACTATTCACATAAATTATGCAATTACTCTGTGAATGAAAGTTCTGAACTTCTCAACCTATTACAGCAATTCCCAACTTCTCTTGCTGGGCTGATATTGAACATTTATTATATTGAGTTCAGTTTCCCAATTCAGCAAACGTAGTAGTTGAGATTCTCAACAAAAACGGCTGTTCTTGGTGTCTTCTCCTTTGGGTAGGAGTCTATATCTTGGGTGACTTTGAGAGTTCGTCGTTTTAATCAAAATAGTTCATTGTTAATTGAATTCCCTCTCAAAACCTGCAGCCTGAACATTTCCGGAGAATATATTCCTTCTTTATTCTGCTTAAGGCTGGATTGGTGCATTCTCCACATATATCCCTGCTTTCTTCAGAGGTCAGAGGTTGGCAGTTAATTTTGCTAAAAATTATTCATGTTCATAGACCATCTGGGATTTGATTTGTGAGAGCATCATCTTTTGGAACGATGAGTGTAGATATTCTAATATTTCTTGAGGGTCTTAAAAGTTGCTTTATTGTCACTTTAGTGAAAGTAGGAAAGGGGAACTTGGCACTTAACTTGAAGATAGAGAAATGGGACTCTAAAAATAAGTCCTGGTAGGGAAGTCTCTGGAATTTGAATTACATTCCAGGTGTATTTCATCTCTTGCATAGGCTTTAAACACCCATACATCATTTATTTGGGGCCCTTGAAACCTGTGTCTCCAGGAAAACACCCATTCCCAGCCTTGGCTCATGCACAGATTGGTGCACATGTTTATACAAACACAACCACATGCATGCACACACCTGTCCATGAATCTGTTGGTATCACCCGTGCTATAGGGTAGGTTTGTGTTAGCCCCAATGGGACAGCACTTTCAATGGACACTAAAGATTTGCTGGCTGGACACAGTGGCTCATGCCTGTAATCCCAGTGCTTTGGGAAGCCAAGACGGGTGAATCCTTTGAGCTCAGGTGTTCAAGACCAGCCTAGGCAACCTGGCAAAACTCCAGCTCTACGAAAAAATACAAAAATTACCTGGGTGTAGTGGTGCATGCCTGTAGTCTCAGCTACTTGGGAGGCTGAGTTGGGAGGACCAGTTGAAACTGGGAGATGGAGGCCGCAGTGAGCCATGATAGCACACTGTACTCCAGCCTGGGCAACAGAGTGAGACCCCCATCTCAACAACAACAACAAAAGATCTGTCACCACTCCCTTACAATTAAGCAGAACAAATTTTCATAAAGAGATCATGATAAAACTGTCCATTTTGTAATTAGAGAAACTGCCACTCAAATGAAAGAAAAAACAAAACAAAACAGCAGAAGTTGAAGATCCTGGGATATTTTCTTTCGGGCTGAGGGCGCACATCACAGTGAATGTGGTGAGGAGCACTCTGATTCTTTACTGCCTGGTCTATGCTCCATCCGCTCCCCAGACAGCTCAAATTCACAGGGACAAACAGTGGACCTGGGATGACAAGATGTCTGTGGAGTTCTGACAGGGCTGGAGATGTGGCCATCCCTGAATGCCTTTGCCTTCCACTTCATTAAATTCAAAAAGTATATATTTTCCGTATTTTCTGTTCTATGGTCTGCCGAGAAAGTGATATTTCTAAGTGGAATGCTAAACTTTAAATTTTTAAGCTTTATCACCTTAAATTTGTAGAATATGGGTTTGTGGGCCAATTCTGTGTCTCTTTACTACCCCAAGACTTTGTTTGCTGGTTTATAAATATAGGAGATAACAAGAATATCTGTCTCAGCAATGCTATTTGGCTGAATTACTAATGCTACACTATTTTGATTCTTTTTGAAGAAAAGTGCTTTTCCCCTACAAATCCCAGCAACACTCCTCAAATTTGGATTCATGTAAGACTTGTCATAAGTGAATAAAAATGTAAGTGATATAATATGCTAAACGCATGCAGTTTTAGTATTATTTGAATTCATGCCTCAGTAAGCTTGGGCCTTCTAGCTTTGTTTAAATTCTAACATTGCAGAACATAGGAAAGGTGTACATTTGTCTACCCCATATATAAATGGCGTCTTTGTTAAAGAGGAAGCAATAAGTGTTTCTTTTATATTTTTTATAATTCATGAAGAACTTTCTCACATATGATCCTATTTGGCCATCACACTAGCCTCTTGAGGTGACGGGTTAGCTACATGTATTTCTTTCAGCATACAAATTGAGTTCCCTGGGAAACAGACTAGGAGATGAAGATTATGTGCAGGAAGATTATTAGGGAGTGCTCTTTGTATGATACTTGTGGGGAGAAAGAAAATGCTGAACAGAAGGAGAAGCTGAGCTGCAATGCAGTCAGCACAGAGGCCCAATCCTCCCAGAGGGAGCTCTGCAGAATCTGGATGGCTCTTCAGAGCTGTCCTTAGTTGGCACATAGAGGCGGGGACTTCACACTTCTCTCTTGTCCTGTCTGTGGGTGTAGCTGCCTTGGGAAGGAACATGACCTTGGGCAAGGCAACTCTCTTGTCAGAGGCAATTCCCCAAGAGAGCTGATGGCTGAAGGTACTTCTAGCAGCTAGGGGATAAGTTCTCCAGTAGAGAAGGGGATGAGGGTACAACATCAGAGCACTGATTATGGTGGTATAATACACTTGTCTGTGGCCAGAGGGAAGGTACCAAGAAAGAAAAAGATGAACAGTAAAGCACAAGGAACATTCATGCAAGGGATCATCAGTTTCTAATAATCAAGAGTTGACTGTAGTTTATAAATTGACTTGTTAAATGTACAAAGTGCTCTGCAGCCCCTGGAGATGACCCTTCCTAATGCATACCAGAAGGCAGCCTCCAGACTAGTCTGAGCTCTCTTGTATAGATCAAGTTCAATTATTAATCAGAAGCGATGGGTGATGCTGGCTAATGCTGCCTAATGGTACAGACTGGGTAATTGTGCTCTTCTGTAATGCGTGTTAGGAACATAGGTTTGAATGGAACTGATACAGCCTGCTCCTCCCTTGTCTGGACCCCTCGGTGGTATAATGTTTTGAGGTCCCAGTGAAATGCACGAAACCACTTGTGTGACTTAATGCATCTGTATAACATTAGCACTTCCTCTTAATGTGTCATATGGATGATAGGAAGTGCCTGGAAGGGAGCTGGTGGGAAGGGGGCTTTTAAAAGCAAACTCTCAGCTCTTGTGGTACTATCACCATGCCCCTAAGTGTTTTTGTGGGCAGTTTAGAAGTACTCGACATGGAATTAATATACCTGGATCTTTATTAAGGGAGTCAACTTGGCATTTGGTCCAAAATGACAGTTATTTAGATTTTTTTAGATCTCAGGAGAACTAAGTGTTTGGGCAGCTTTGTACTTGGATCTGAAAAAATCTGTAAGCTATATGATTACTAGCAATTTCTCTATCACTCTGTGCCTTCAAACAGTTAGCAAGACATTTGCATTTTGCGAAAATGTCCAGCATGTTGCACCAGAAACAGAGTAGATTTGAAACTATCCAGAAAACAAATATGATTCCTCAAATTTCTGCTATTGGGTAGTATTAAGTCACAGTTGTGTTGGAAATCTAGATTTCATATTTTAAATCCCGAACCTTAGCAGTTTAATACTTGAAGTTTAGAATAAAATGCCAAATTCTTTTAGTTTAGGTATCAAATCATAGATGCTCATGGACTCCTGCCGTTTATAAATGAGCCAGTTAAGGAGTAAAATTGGATTAGCCATATTTACAGCAAGCCCATTTCAGAGGTGTTGAAGACCCTATGATACTTGGATGTTGCCAGAATCACTGGGGCCATGTGACTACCAGAAGCCTGCAGGACTCTGAACAAAGGAAGAGAGAAGGTAGGAAGGCCTCCACCTCAAAGATTCGGCTCTCTGATCTCCACACTGGAAATACTGTCTATGTGTGTTGCTTTGCAGAACCTTCACTTTCTTACTTACCTTTCTTTTTGACTTTTCATTAAATGTTTCTAGCCACTGGTAAAAAATAGCTAGTTATGACCTTATTTCCAAATCAGGCTCTTCTAGAAAAGTGACCTGTTGGGAAGAGCTGAGTTGGAACAGAAAAGTCTATTTCTTTCTGGCACTCTGGCAAGATCATAGCAGTTATCTCATTCTTCCTAGAAAAATAAGCAAGCCTCCGCAGATGGAGTCTCTTCTCTCTTCCGAGCTGGACAACAAGACCAGAAGGTCTCTAAACAAATGAGATCATTAACACTGAAGTGCTCTCTGGTGAAGGAAGGCATTATTTATATGACATAAACTGAATAGACATAAAGAACTGATAGATTCACTTTTGCAAGTAAAAATATTTGGTCTTACCTAAGACTCTACTGATCCACTCTTAGAAATTGCAGGGGACAGGGCATGGTGGCACAAGTCTGCTGTAATCCCAGCACTTTGGAAGGCTGAGGCAGCTGGATTGCTTGAGCCCAGGTATTCAAGACCCACCTAGGCAGCATAGCTATGTATTTTTAGTAAAAGTACAAAAATTACCTGGTTGTAGCAGTTCACACCTGCAGTCCCCGTTGCTTAGGAGGCTAAGGAGGGAGGAACAATTGGGCCTGGGAGGTTCAGGCTGGAGTGAGCCAAGACTGTGCCTCTGCACTCCAGCCTGGGTGACAGAATGAGATTCTGACAAAAAAAAAGAAAAAATTTTTTTTGCAGAGGTGTAAAGTTCTGAGTTACTTACCCTCTTGCTGAATTTTATTGTGATGAATGCCACATGTATACACGTGTGTAAGGAGGATTTAGGGGCACAGTCCATGTCATTTTCCTTCAAGTAAAGTGTACCAATGGCTTTTGGCAGAACACCCGATTCTGGCCTTTGTCATTACCAAGTCTTCCTCTTCAAATTTGACTATCTCAAACAGCACAGCTTCTATTTAAACAGAATCTTAATTCATCCACATTTAAAGGTGGAAAAACAGAAGACTATTATTGTGTTTTGGGTCTCAGGTCACACAGAAATTGAAATCTTGAATATAAATAAGCTGCCAAGTGACATCCTGAATATTACAAAAGATCTAGGAATCAGCTGGAATTTCATTAAATTTTGTTGAGAAATAGTGTGTAATAGTATGAGATATGGCTTATTTTATTTTCATTTTTTTGAGACAAAGTCTTGCTTTGTCACCCAAGCTGGAGTGCAATGACATGATCTCAGCACCCTGCAACCTCCACCTCTGAGGTTCAAGCAGTGCTCCTGCCTCAGCCTCCCAAGTAGCTGGGACTACAGTTACCCACCACCATGCCCGGCTAATTTTTTGTATATTTAGTAAAGCTGGGGTTTCACCATGTTAGCCAGGATGGTCTCGATCTCCTGACCTTGTGGTCAGGCCGCCTCAGCCTCCCAAAGTGCTGGGATTATAGGTGTGAGCCACTGTGCCCAGCCGAGATATGGCTGATGTTCTAAGTTAAGACTAATTCTTAGAACTATATTGGTCAAGGCAGTCTGGTGAGCACAAATGCCAGTCCAGGGCTGTCATAGACAGAAAAATCTAGACAATATGCAAGACCTGTAATATTTTTAGTTACTATGAAATGGACAATTCTTGGCTGCCAGCTGCTTAAGAGAGAGGATTAAGGAAGTTCATCCTTGCCTTAGACATTTTCTCTCTGGGTCTTTGCAACTGCCAGGCAGTGGCAGTCCTGGGACCTCTAGTAACATCTTGGGCAATATTTCAGTGAAAGTATTCTTAATTAAGTGGTGGCCTCACAAAGGTGCTCACTGTAACATAGAAGGGTTTTAGAAGGTTTTTTTTTTCTCACTCAGAAGCAAAATTTCAACTCAGAAACCCCCCATTTATTAAGTCGCTATGTTCGAGTGTCCTGTAGCTTTCATAGCTGATCTTTTGTGTGTGTGTGTGTGAAGTGTGGAACAGACGACTCCTAATTTCCATCATAGCACTGAGATCTTTACATCAAGAGAAACTAAAATTGTTATTTGGGCCTTGCCTGTGAGCCAATGACAATAAGATCTGATACTAACAATGACTTGGATACATGTCGCGGAGTCACAGAATCTCAGAGTTGACCAGAACTATAAAATAATCCTTGTCTTTCAACTTGTTTCACATTTGAACCATCTTAACACTATCTTTGCCAGGTTCCCACCTTTTCTGGGTGTGTTACTCAAAGAACTTGACAGTTATTTGTTTACAAATCCAGCTGATTATTATTATATTCATGTATCATAAACTTGATTTTATAGATGAGGAACGGCAGAACAAATGAAAATGTCTAACTGCTGAAGATCATAAAGCTAAATGCTAAAAGAGATAAAAGTCAGGAGTCCTGATTCTCCAAACTGGGATTTAGTTTGTGTGGCCTCATATTAATATAAAAATAAGTGATCTGATAAAAGCTTAGAAAGATGGTGAAAATAGCAATTAATGTATTTTATTTATGTGCCCACGTTAAGTCAGCCTATCTTGACACAATGGTTATTTAGCATGATGTTAGGAATGTTGATTTAAGCCAAATCTAAAATGCATTTGTTTTTACATACAGAAACATTTGAAATTGGTAAAAGCCTATTTTAAAAATAAATTTGTTGAGGTCTTCCTACTGCAAGTTTGTACATGATTGCATGCTTTACTGGTGCTGTGTACTGTAATATTAAGTGTTGGATTTTTTTATTTTTTGGGGTATCAGGCATCATTTTATCAGCCTAAGCATTTGCACTTGAAATAAAGAAAATCAGGCTTTGGTTAAATAAAAATTTTAGCAGAAATAGAAGACTGACCCACTTTTTTGGGTGTCATTATTCTCTGCTTCAAAAATATTAATGCTTCCCTATTATACAGAGGATAAAGCTCAATCTCCTTAGCATGGTAAAGAAGGACTCACAAATCTAACCCAACAAAACTACCCCTACGGCAGGGATGCACTTCCTTCTCTGCTCTCTGAAGTAGCTAGCACTCGAGACATTTTCATTTCACAATATCATCTTCTGCAACTTCACTTTGTGCATCCTGTGTTTATTTCAACCTCATAGAACCACCCAGCATTCCTACACATTATAGTAACACTGTATGTATTGTTATTACACCTTTGCCTGACCTTGTTTTGCCCTCCCGCTTTTATTCTTACTGGATATATAAAGACCCAGCTCAGACATCACCACCACTGTACCCCACAATGCTTTGAAAAATATATTTGAATGTGAATTCTTGTTTGTCTCTGTCACCCCCATTACCCTGAATTCAACCAGAGTAGGACTTACATTTGGCAAACAGTAGGTGTTCAGTGAGTCCTGAATGAAGAAAGAATATTTTGCGATGTTGGATGCTGTGGGGACCCAAGGAAATTTTTGCAAGCAGGTAAGATTTTTAAGTGCTTATAATATATTATTTATACAACAGCTTTCTTCAAGAAGCTTAATGTTCTAAAGTCTTTAGCTTTATTTTATCCTTCCAGATTTACCATTTGACTTTTGCAAATAAGGTAAATAGTTCTCCATCTGTTATTCCTATGGGCAAGAAACAGATTTCTCTCCTTCACACTACTCATAGAGGTCTTCCTAGTAAATTTTATGCTTTGACACATTAAATTAAAAATTACATAATGGGATGAATAACTGCACTTCTTTAAGCAATCCTGGGAGGGGGAGACATTTCTGGAAGACAGGAAGACCTTTCTGGAAAAGATAATGAAACAAGCCCAGAAAAGGAAGAGAATCTTCAAAAATGGTATGAAATTCGTGGCAGACCTGATGCTAGAAACCAGAAGTCCCAGCAGGGTTGAAATATTCTCTCTTAGAAGCCAGACTATGACTTGATCAGAGTGCAGCAGAGACTGCTTTTCGTTTTTCTGTTCTCACTCACATCCAGGAATTAGGTGGAGTTTTCCATTTAGGCCTTCTGCTTTTCAAGGCTCATAAAAGCAGATTAACTCTTTTAATGCTTCCAGGATTAAACTAGCACAAGCCCCCCTCACCCGCACCAAAAAAAAAAATCATTATATCATCGTATTATAGAAACATTGGAGTTTTTTGAAAAAAAATTATTTATTGTACAGGAATGACTACAGATGCAAGCTGTGTCTTATGTTGAGAACCCTATGGCTTCTGTGGATGAACTGGGTCCCGTCACCTAGTTGATTCCTCTGCTGAGATTGTCGCCACCATTCCAGTCTTGTGCATTTTCTTTGTCCTTTGTGTGTTTGCAACACCTCCCAATTTAGCATCCTCCCTCTTTTAATGAATGTTCTGTTAGTGTTTTCCCCTCCTACCTCATCATTAATAAAGATGTTAAGGGAAACTGGGCCCAACACCAATCCATGGAACACCCCACTGAACACCTCCCACCCACTTGCCACGTAACCATTTATCATTACCCTTTGTTTACAATCCTTTCAACTGTTTCTAATCCATGTGGCACTGCATATACCCAAGCCAACTTGCAGTTGTTTTACAAGGAGACAGAGAATCCCACACTTTTCAGCCATCTTGTAATCCACAGGAGAGATTTTGTTCAGTGGAAGAATACTTTCGTGAGAAGTAAAGAATTTGGGAAAGAAAGAATACAAATGCTTGAGCACAATTTTTTTTTTTTTTGCGATTGTCTTCTGGGAAAAAATAGACAATACCCTTAGAGTTGTTACAGGACCCAGATGCCAAGAAAGTGACAAGTGTAGCCTGGTAATCTGGCAGAGAGATGCCAGCAGCTTTCATCAAGCCCAGAATGGATGTGCAGACACTTGCAGAAGTGCACATATTCACTCATTTTCTTGTGGCTTAAAAATAGGCTCACAGTAACCCAACCCCCAAATGTTGGGTGAGGAATACATTCTCTTGGTCAGTTCTTGGGACAAATTATATTTGACTGGTATTCTAAACCCTGGCAAACAGATATCTGAAAAACAGATAAGGTGCTTTCCCAAGGTCCACAAAAAGCTTGGTGTAGTGAGACAGACAGACATGACCACGGACTGTGGGATAAGCCAAGAACTCTAGGAGAAGAGGAAGCCGAGAGCAAGCTAGGGGAGGCCAGAAGAGGAAGCCCTGTTTCTGAAAGAAGGGTCTAGAGAACTTCTGAGAGGGAGAAATGTTTAAATTGGGCCTTAGAGCATTCTTACCTCTTCTTCTTTTTTTTTTTTTTTTTTGACTTAAAACAACATACATTTGTTTCCTCACAATTCTGGAGGTTAGAAGTCTGAAATCAAGGAGTCAGCAAAGCCGTACTGTCCCAGCAGACAGAGGAGTTGTCCCTGTTTCTTCTGGCTTCTGGCCACTGCCAGCAATCCTTGGTGCTCCCAGGCTTATGGCTGCATAGCTCCAATCTCTGCTTTTGTCTTCACATGGCTTTCTTCTCCCTGTGTGTCTGTGTCCAAATACCCATGTCCTGAAAGGATATCAGTCACTGGAATGGTGCCCACCCTAACCTGGTAAACATCGTGATATGTTATTGTTACAGACCACTCTGCTTCCTACCTGTGGGCACTGATCATTTCAGCATGACCGACCATTTTCTGCCTCTCTTAAGCTTCCAAGCTGCATATTGTAGTTCAGGCATGGCTATCCCATAAAAGGAAAATAAGTGTTTTCTTTGTTCTTTCTTTATAATACCTGTTTGGTTGAAACAAATCTTCGAACTAATTTCAGCCAACTATCTTTTCTCTATTCTCTGAACTCCCACTGTATTTACCTCTTTTTGTGGTATTAAACAAATAATAATTATATGTGTATATCTTTCTCCCCCACAACATTGTAACATACATTCTTCTTGGAAGGAGCCACCTTGTGTGATCCCCTACAAATGACTTGATACTGCATGAATGAATGAATAGATGAACACATGAATGAACAAACAAATGAATGGATGGTTATCCTAATGTTTTCTGAACTAAGTATCAAAGAAACTCTTTCTCCTTCTGAAATCTTTCTGTCCCACTTTTCTATTTTAAAATTGTAGCTGATAAATGTAATAAAAGGTAATGGTTTTAAAAGGTGTCAATTATTGTCATTGAAAAATAGAATGTGTTTCATCCTTCTCACTTCCCACTGACTTTGTTTATCTGGCCTCTGCACACCTCCTTTCATAACCCTCAGCACTCCTGTGGGCTGGCAGCTCCTGCTCCTCTGATGGGAGGGTTGCGAGAGTTAGCATGGGGCTTTGGAGTCCTTTTTCCTCTAGATTTATACAGTGCTCAAACCACTCATCTAAAACTTGAAAGGGAAGGAAAGTAAATGTACATAAACTTTTTAACCTTTCTTCAAATCACTGTGTCCATGAATTCTCTCCATTCTTTCAGTCATTCTGACATCTAGGATGTTTACATAACTTGCACATGATATATACATTGTTTCAATCCCATTTTGGCATTCTGAACTGAGTGATGGTTAACAGAGGTGTAAATGTGATGATCATTCTATCCCTTCTTTTTGCTTGGGAATGAAAATACTAGGGAAAAGGTAGAAAATTAAGTGTGTAAGTATGATGTTGGTGGAGTGAGTAGGTTCGGTAGAACAAGGTCTAGTGGGACTCTGCATATGTGGGGTCTGCTACTGGTTTTGTCACTAATAGGCAGTATGATCCTGGGAAAGTTATTTCCTTTCTCTGGGCCTCAGTTTTCCTTTGATTACCAGTCCTAATTTCCTTCCAGCTCTCAAGAAAACATAGACCAAGAGAATTCTTGTGGAGGGTGGCCATTTGCATTTCTCAGTTCAGTCTTGCAAGTCCAAAGCATAGTGGATTTGTATTATTTATCATGGTTAACTCTTCACTTTATGAAGAATTATTCAGACCCTTTACTTCTCATATCCACCCCCACCCCATATTTTTTTATGATTGGGAGACAGGGAGGAAAGTGAAGAAATTGAATCAAATGTTACTGCTAGACATTTCTTGTTTGAGGAAGGAAAACTGAAATTGGTTGCTTAGCCAAACCTTTTCAATTCTTTGAGAATTTGATTTTCAGGTTTTACACTCATTTTTTCATTTGTCTGAAGAAGTCAAAATAGACAGCGTTTCTTTCGATGATAATGATATGGACATTTCATGTGCTTAATAGAATGATTTTTTCCTGGCACTTAAGCAGATGTAGAGATGCTGTAGTAGCAAGCTGACTAAGCCAAACCTTCTAAGCCACATTTATTCATGTATTAATTATTCATTTTTGGACCTCTTCCAAAAATAATATGGAGGCATATACAATAAAAGCTACTTTTTCAATAGAACTTTAAAACCGAAGATAAAATGGCCATGTTAATGATGTGGGCAGAGATCATCGTACAAGAAAGCCAGAGTTAAAGGTCTTTCTTTCAGTTGAGCATGTACTTTACCTTTGAGATTACTGGCAGTCCAGAGAGAGAGGAAACATGAGTCACACAGCTCTCATCGTCTAGTAAAATAAGCATGCTATGCATTTAGGTGAGACAATGTAATATTTTTTCTTATATCAAGCTCTAAGAGCAATTTAATATATGATTTTTATGCTAGTATAATTTATTTTTATGTTTTAATAGTACTTTTACAACAGACATAGAATTTTTATCTCATAAAACTGTATTTTACATTAACATTCAAATAAGGTTGATGGCATATTAAATAGTAATTATGAAAGCTTTCTACTTGGGTAAAATCAAGTAGTTTAGGTACACGGTGTTTGTTTTTGTTTTGTGATTTTGATGGTTTAAGTAGATACAGTGATGGAGTTTAGAAAATTAGATCAAATTGTTATCATGTTCCTTATATTGTCTGTCTCAAAGATTAATGGTTACCTGCAGGTTTTTTATTGCATTGGGATAGCATACTGAGTGCCAAACATATAGAAGCCCAGCTGTTCTTAGAAAAGGTAGCCATATGCATAAGCTACAGGGCAGGTTGGTGGCAAAGTAAACATTTTGCTGTACAATTAAAAAGTTTCCCTTGGATTCTAACCCTATGGAAGTCCATTCTGTGTGAGAGGGAAGTTGGCTGCTGAATATTTCAGATGGAGTTAAGTTTCAATATTTAGGGTAAGGCCAACAGAAAAGGTAGGTAACCCCCCTACATGGCTATGGCTTTCTCATTTGAGGGGACAGCCTTGAGTAGAAAATATAATTCTTAAAGTCCACGGAGATAACAATGATGTAGCGATGTGATCATCATAGGTAACTATGATGTAGCATTTCCCAAACTAATTGAACTGTGAAACAATCTTTTACTCACAGTGTATTGACAGACCTTCAATAGGAGCTTCTGGAATATAATTCATCCTGAAAAATGTGATATCGCAGATGCATAAATCATTGTAAGAAATGATCAAAACTTGATTCATATGTTTAATATATAATAAACATTGACTAATATCATAAAGATATGTTACAATAAGACATGATACATAACATATACCAGCAGTCTTCAAAGAAATGATGTCCTATTTGATGCTAGTTTGCAATTGTCAAGACCAAGGTTTGAGTTTCATCACCCCTTTTCTTCTCCAGGGTGCTTGTGGCAGGTAAGACATAAAGAAAAAGCACTGGGCCAAATACAGGTGATAGTATCAGCTCATTACCCAAGGCCTTGTCAAATGGTATTATAGAGCAAGACTTAGCCTTAAAACCCAAGCGGACCATTCTCTTCTTCCTCATCTCTGCAAGCTGAACCTGCCCACTCAGGCATGGGCTGAGGAGCAGAATTTCAAGCAAGGCCTCATCTTCACCACACACACCCCACCCAGTGCTGTGCTGGAGCCGAATATTGTCAGCCTGACAGAACCAATTGTTAAATGTTCAGGAATTTTGCAAACCTGTTGTAAAACATAGCCATTATGAAAAATTAAATTTTGTAAACTACAAATAAAAGAAATTATATTAAAAATAGGCAATATTTAGAGCGCATCAGCTCCCAATTACTTAGTACATTTTATCATTATTTATAGTCTTGAGATTCTTTACATCTATTTTATCCATCTGGTAGAAAAACTCCATGATCAGTGATATCAAGCTGCTAGCTTAAAATTGGCTATGGTGGGAGTGTTTACACCATGGGAAATTGGCTACCACTCCAGACCCTTTTTTATTTCTTAAAGAGTTAGATGTTAAATACTTAGCAGCACTAGTCCACTCCCAACCGTGAGGAAATGCAGACAAAGAGAGCTTGAGTAACTGGTCAAAGACCACACAGCTTGTTAGCCAGGGGGACTGGCCTAGATCTTCCACTCAGAGACTTTCCTTTATTGTCTCTTTATGTGTTGAGCTCAAGGTTTCTACATGTGGGACCCCTGCTTCATGTACAAACAGGATATTAGGCAGTGGTAGACTATGGTGATTGGCTAATGGAGGCATGAAAATAATTAATTTATTCAGAAACACTGAGGTCTCTACTGTGCTAGACCCTTAACTTGGAGCTCCTTGCACCTAAGAAGATCACAGACTGTAAGAAGACCCAGACAAGTCATCCTGGATTTCAGTATTATAAGGTATATGCAGTATATGCTATGGTAGGACAAATACAAGTTCTTCTGACAGTGCATAATGGAGGTACCTAAGCAGGACTCAAGATCCAGGAAGTCTTCCTGCAAGAAGTGACTTCTAAACTGAGATCTGAAGAATAAATAAGCCTTAGCCAGGCAAAGATCAAGGAAGGACACAGCAAGCAGTGGGAACAGCATGTGCTGGGGTCCAGCAGAGAGACAGAGTGCTGGGGAGTTCCAGTGCCTCAGGAGGCTCGTAAGCATGGCGCACAGAGACCAGCAAAGGGGGCAGGAAGCAGCCTGTGGCAGACCGTGTGAAGCTTTGCCAGGTACACTTCAGATGTTAGACTTGACTCCACAGCAATGGGGGAGGGAGGATTTTAAATAGGGGAGTAATAACTTCAGCTTCACATTTTACAATTCCTATGATGGCTATTTGGAAAATAGACTCGAGAGGGTCAAGACCAAAGGTAGAAGCAATACTATCTAGGGTACTGAAATATGGAAATCCAGCAGGCAGGGGGGCAGCTGGCAAGAGTAAGACTCTATTTCTTCCAGTGGATTTTTCACCTGGAAGATTAATAGTGACATTGTTGGGAGCAGTATTGGGAAAATGGTTGAGGGGACCCATTGCAGTGAGTTGAGGATTGAATAGGAAGCGAGGAGGTGTTGACAGTGTGTAGAAGAATCTAGGTAGAGAGGGAGGGATAGAAAAAGAGTGAAGGTCACATGAGGTTGGAGGAAGGCGTCTGCCCTCGCCACCCCCTCAAAAGTGCCTTTGTTCTTTTCCTTCTGGCTTAGGATGTTCCTCCTGTCCTCCTGAGAACTACTTGATGTCCTAGTCCCAGGCTGGGACATGTAAATTACTTGTAGCAGCCACCCATCGTGTTCCCCCCACACACCAGACCTGGGCTTCAGAGCATCCTCGCCTTCCTCAGGCCTCCTTTGACAAAGTGTTAATTTCCTCCATTCTCAATTTTATTCAGAGTAGATATTTACCAGTCTTTGTGGAGTGACTGATTGATTAAGCCACAATTAGATGAGAATGACTTTTAGTACTTTCACATTAAAGAGGCATTTGTTAACTCAAATGAATCTAATTTGAGAATGTGAGGAGAAAAGCTATTTGGGGAGTGGAAGCATTTATGATTTCTTTTTAGTCACTCTTGCCCACTCAGCCCAGTCTCCTCAGTTTTCCCAGAGCTGGATGTGGAGGTGGGAAGGGGACGTTTCTATCCACCCCTCTCCTCAGGCCCGTTTCCACAGGAGGAAGGCATAGTGCTGCTCACCGTATTGCCCTCAAACCGGCTCCCCTTCCGTTTCTGAAGTGGTGGACAATTCATCAAACTCTCAACTAAAACTTCCCTGTGGTCCTCAGCAACTCTCAACTGCTGCATCTTTGCCGCTCTGAGCTCTTGCCACACTGAGCTTCTCACACTTGCCCAGACAGTGCCTCTGGCATCACGCAGGCCCTCTCATGCCGCATGCCTTTGCCTTGATGCCTGTCTCCCCCTGGACAATTCTTAGCTGTCCTTCAAGATGCTGCTCACATGTCACTTCCTTGATGGAAGCTTTTTGACTCACACAGGCAGAATGAGTTGCTTCACGTATTTCTCCAGTAACCCTTTCATGTTCTCAGGTAATTCGTCTGTTTACAAGCCGGTCTCTTCTAATTCGTGTGCTATTTCTGTATAGACTCACATCTATAGGATGAAAACATGACTACATGACTAGGGAGAACCAGGTTCCTGGTGGGTCCCTGGAAAATGTCTCTATATTTTAGGAAGATGTTCTCCATGCCCTTCTCTAGACTGACGCAGTTTGATTGACTCCTCAGTTCAATTTAGTGATTCTCAGTTGAAACCCAACTGTCTCGTGCATATCCTGTGACATCCCCAGTCTGCCTTATACGTTTGACTGCCTCTCAGGAGGGCACACGTGAATGCTATTTCAACATGAAGCTACTTTTGTTACACTCCCCTATAATTAGCCTCTCTATATAATGGCACTTGCTAAATCGGGAGCAGTTAGAGCAGGTGTGGGGGTGGGAAATAAGACTGATAGATTATATTCAGCTCAAACTCTCAATCACTCGCATAATCTGTTGCAGACATGGCAGATGGTGGAATGTTCAAAAGGGACTCCCAGGAAGGATACATAGGACTGTGGAAGCAAAAGGCAAAACAGTCAAACGTGACATGCAGTGGTCCGGCATGGACACGAGAGGGCATTCATCCACTCATTCCCCCAGTATGTTCTTACTCTGGCTGTTCTGAATGTGGGGGATACTGCAGTGCATGACACAGGCAAGGAGTCCTTGCTGTCAGGGAGCTTATATTTTTGTGGGAGGAGGCAGACAATGAACAGTAAACAAGTAAAGCATATAGGGTTTTAGACAGTGCTAAGTGCTGTGAAGCACAATAAGGCAGAGAAGGACAAAAAGGAGTATCAGGGGATTCTAATTTTAAATAGAGACTCCAGGAAAAGCGGCACTAAGATGGTGGTATTTAGGTGAAGGCCAACAATGGTGAGGCAGTGAGCCCTGAAGATGTATGGAGGTGCGCAGTCCAGGCAGAGGGAACAGGAAGTACAAGGGACCTGAGATGGCCATGTGCCTAGCTTGTTCCAACAACAGTCTAATAGGAGGGGGGCAGATTATGTTGGATCTGAAGGTCATTTTAAGGACTTTGGCTTTGCTTTAAGACAGGAAACCACAGGAAAACTATGAGTCAAGGAGTAGCATCTGACTTTTTTTTTTATCAAGATAGAATGGACCTACTCTATTTGGTAACATTGAAATAACTGGATTTCCTAGATGAGGATAAGACTGAGTAGGACATAGCAGGTAGCTCAGATTCTACATTACTTCTGCTCATCTGCTGGGGTACTACCTTCCCCTTTTTATTCATTCCACAGATCTTTAACTGAGAGCCTTTTCTGTGCCAGTCAGTGAGGATACGGTGATGAGCAAGAGGGATGGACTTCTTGCTTTTTCTGAACTTGCAGCATAGTGGGGAAAACTGACATGAAACAAATATAAATAAGGCCATTGTGTGGTCTGTAGGAGAACACTCTAGGAACACCCAATAGGTGTGCCTAACTTATTCTGGGAGCACAAGGGCATCTCTGCAAGGCAAAGGGCACCTAAGCCGGAATCTGATGGCCTAGGAGAGACAGCCAGGTGAGGCTATGTAGGGAGAGCATTTCAGGCTGAAGAAGCTGCAGGTGTGGAGGTTCTGGGGCCAAGGTAAGCACTGCACCTTTTCCACCCTAACACACGGTGAGCAGCTGCTATGGCCTGGCTGAAAAAGAGCAAGCAGCTTGAGGGGTGGGCATGTGGCATGCATGGAAGCTGTAGAGGAAGGTGGGTACCACATCATGAAGGCTCTAGAGGGATTTGTTCTAAGGGCAACAAGAGGCTACCAGATAATACCATGAAAAAGTATATTTTGAAAGCTCATTCATTCTGCTGCAGTGTGTTTGGTGAATTGTCAGGTGGAGACTGGAAGGACAGTGCTGTGCAGCCAGGTAAGAGTGATGGAGGTTTTGGCTAGCCTTGTGGCAGGGGCATGAAGAGAAATGGATGGATCTGGGGCATATTAGGAGGTAAAATGAACAGAAGTTGGTGATGGATTGAATAAGGTGGAAGGCAGGGGAGTGAGAAATATCACAGATAGCTCCCAGGCTCCTGACTTGAGTGCTGGAAGGAAATAGTGCTGAATTCTGTCAGAGAGCACACAGGAGGATGAATAGGCCTGACGAGGAGAACCAGAGCTGGCTTTTGGAAGTTATGGTGCACCCAAGAGAGATGTGTGACTAGCAGTTACAAAGGTGGATAGGAAGTGAGCATGGTGGACACTGGAGATACAGATGTGGAAAGACTTAGCCTGCAGGTGATATGCAAAACCTTAGAGGTGGATGTGATCACCGAGGAGAGAGGCAAGTGATAAGGGCCCACTTATCACTCCAAGGGAGGCCCTAAGTAATGGCCAAACTGAGCTGGAGCTCAGAGCTGCCTCTCGATAGCCAGGAGAATGTGGTGTCTTTGGAAACTCAGGTAGAAGGGGCTGGCTCTGATGTGCTGCTGTTGCCCTGGTTCTGAGTCTTGTCTCCGTGAGGTTGTTGTGATTGCTGCATCAGCCAGATGTGACCCTGCAGGCCTCCCTTTCAGGTCCAGAACAGACATATTTGCTGCTGCATCACTGAGAGAGTAAGAAGACAAGCTTCCTTGTGTGCTTCCTCCCCTCTTGCCTCACCAAAATCAGGCTGACTTTTTGTCCTGTCTTTCTAGATGAATGTAGCCTAGAGAAGCTTTCTGACTCAGGACACTGCATAAAGTGGAGAATTAATACTTTCCCTTTAAAAGGATTAAATGACATGTTCAGATTTGGCAAGTGTTTTTAACCTGATGTCCTTATCTGGCCATCTACATTGGATCATGATTTGATTTTGCAGATCTGAAAACTGAAGCTCAGGAATGGCTTTCTCAAGGACACACAGTGAGCAGGTGTCAGCCAGGACTAGGTCTTGAACTCCTAGTCTAGTGCTTTCCTAGTTCTTCTTTGCCCACACACATGCAGACAAAGCATCCCCACAGACACACCTACCTATGCCGTGCACGCACCTACCTATGAAGCAACCCCAAATAATACTAATGGAAGATATTGGAGGAACTTAAAACTTTTCTAAAAATAAAGGCACTTAAAAACTTTTCTGAAGATAGAGAGTTTTGGGGAGTTAGACGCTGTTTGTCTGCACTTGCCTCCCATGTGCTGGTTCTCTACTGATAGGCTGTGCAGAAACATAAAGGCAGACAGGATATTGACATGGACTTGCCAAAGTCAACTGAAGGGCCTCAACAGAGCCAGTGAGTCACACTTGGCAAATATTACACTTTATTCTCAAAATCCAAAGGATCAAAACCTATGGCAACTGGCTTCTGAACCTGTATTGCTTTCATCACTGTATAAGCAACAACAGGCAGGCTTGGTTATGGGGAAAGCGCAGGATCAAAATGATCTTACACTGAGTTAAAAGACTCACAGACCACTGAAAAGACAAAGGGATGCTATTTTCAGCATCTAAAGTCACCGAGGGAATTCAACCAGAGAACATTAAGAAGTTATTAGAAAGAAGTGGAATAAGGCCACGCACGGTGGCTCACACCTGTAATCCCAGAACTTTGGGAAGCTGAGTTGGGCAGATCACCTGAGGTCAGGAGTTCAAGACTAGCCTGGCCGACATGGTGAAACTCCATCTCTACTAAAAATACAAAAATTAGCTGGGCATGGTGGCGGGCACCTGTAATTCCAGCTACTCTGGAGGCTAAGGCAGGAGAATCGCTTGAACCCAGGAGGTGGAGGTTGCAGTGAGCTGAGATTGTACCATTGTACTCCAGTCTGGAGGAGTGAGACACCATCTCAAAACAATAAATAAATAAATAAAAAGAGAAAAAAGGAAGAAGTGGAATGTATAAAACAGGTTAATGGCTAGTAAGTGTTTGGAGAAATGCATTGCATAATTAATCAAACAAATGCTAATTTTTTTTTAAATGAGAGGTTGCTTTGGCCTGATCATTATTAGAAAACGTTTTAAAATGAGACAACATTTTCTATTTGTGAGGATATAGGAAAACAGAACTTACTTGGTGGAACCGAAGATTAGTGCAGGCCATTTGAGCAGTAATTGGCTTAAGCATACACTCATGATCCCATATGGGCTGACCTCAGAACAGCTCTTGCACAGGTCTGTCTGGAGACAGGATGAGGAAGTCCATCGCAGCATTGTTCGTGGAAGTTGGCAGCTGGAAGCAGCTTAGGTGTCATTGCTGTGGGAATGGACAAGCCCCCTGTGGTGCATGTGCATTGTAGAATACTGCACATGAAGCAATGGATGGATCTTTAAATGCATTGAACCAAGTTGAGCATGAGTTCTATAAAACATATGTATCAGTGGAAAGCAAAAATGCACACGCCACCATTAGAACACTGTCTATTCGTCAAGAATTCCTATTTATCTAAGAACACATGCCTGTCACATTAGAATGGTTTCCATCAGGAGGCTAAGAAGAGGGAATGGGAGTCAGGATCAGGGATGAAGGGGAAAAAATTTAAAAATAATAGCACAAAAGAAGTGCCTTGCAATGATTCTTGACTGAAGCATACCATGAACTTAGGGGTGTGTTGTACTCTACTCTCAGGCCCTGAGATCTGAAAACAAAACAACACAAAAAGTAGAGGTGTGAGAATTGGAGTCAGGGGTTTCCACAATCCATTTGAGCCTGGTTCCTCACCCTAGAATTAGCTGTTCATTCTCAGCTTTCTTATCTGTAAGATGGAAATAATAAATATCTTCCTAGAGAGAATGTGGTTAGTACTAACTGAGAAAAGGAAAGCATCTTGCTTGGCACTTAGTAGGTGAGTAGTAAATATTAGGTTCCTTTCTCCTGTCCAGGGGTTCTGCCCCCAAAACCTCTCCCCTTGGCTGGGACATCAAGACTTTACCAGTTGGTACTCTGTGACCATTCCCCTCTGTGGGCACTGCTGCTCACCATGCAGTATAAGACGATTGAAAGGACACAGGTTGTCCCCAGAAGAGGCACCTTGCAAGGTCAGTCTTCTTCAGTCTGTCAGCTCAGGGTGAGTAAAGCAGTGCGGGTGTTCCCAGGTTTCTGAGAAATGATATGGCTTTTCTGCAGCCTGGTGTTCTGGGCTTCCGCGCCCTTCTTCCTGCTCTAGTGAAGAGCTGGCCTGCTCCTCTTTGAGGCCTTAATTTTGTCTGCCTTACTTTATCCAGCCTGGGATTGCTTCCAAGCCCACATAGACTTGCCAAAGGGGTTTTGCTTTCTCTTCTTTGATTATATCTAGTCTTAGAGAAAGCCCTTACCAGAGTTAGCAGCTGAAACTCTTGCAGTGGCTGCCCATAGTCCTTGGGATGAAGCCCACAATCCTTCCAACATAGTTACGTCCTCATTTCACCTGAATAGCCTCCTCTCTCCCCACTCACCTAAGACCTCAACATTTTAGGATTCAGTCACTGAAAGTTTATTTTGCCTCCTCTTATGTGTTCTGCTCTTCCTTTAGGGTGTTTGCCTAAGCTGTGCATTCATTTCATCAATACATTTTGTTAAGCACCCACTTTATGCTAGGTGCGTGATCGACTACTCCTTCTGCAAGGAATGCCCAGTGTCTCCTATTCAGCCTTCAAGACTCAGGTAAAACATCACTTCCTCTTGAGACCTTTCTTGATCTCCTTCCCTATGAGGATTAGATGCCTGTGTTTGCATTTTTATGACACCTCATTGTCTCTTATTATTGCACTTTTGTACAGTTTTTTTTTTTTTTTGCCTTTAT
Organism: Cheracebus regulus; assembly: GCA_963574635.1. Lineage (NCBI taxonomy): Eukaryota > Metazoa > Chordata > Mammalia > Primates > Pitheciidae > Cheracebus > Cheracebus regulus. Next base: position 57,087 of record CAUYQU010034494.1, on the reverse strand, counting down.
TTCTGGACTATGAGTGCTGGAAGTTTTAGAGCCACATCTGCCTTGATCACCTGGTATTCCCATCTACTAGCTGGATACATAGAGTCACTCATTGAAATGAAATGAATAAAAGAATAGCATCTTTTTTTTTTTTTTTGACAGAATCTCACTCTATTGCCAGGCTGGAGTGCAGTGGCGCGATCTCAGCTCACTGCAACCTCCGCCTCCTGGGTTCAAGCAATTCTCCTGCCTCAGCCTCCTGAGTAGCTGGGACTACAGGCCTGTGCCACCACCCCTAGCTAATTTTTGTATTTTTAGTGGAGACGGGGTTTAACCATGTTGGCCTGGATGGTCTCAATCTCTTGACTTCACAGTCCGCCCACCTCGGCCTACCAAAGTGCTGGGATTACAGGAGTGGGCCACTACGTCTGGCCCACATAGCATCTTATAGTGCTGTGTGACATTGCTTTTTTAGATTAGAAGAGACCCTAGAGATAACTCAAGTCTGAGCACTTCTTTTTCTCACTTTTCTATTAAAATGCTTTTCTTAGAAAAACAAAATATAATTCATATGCCATAAAATTCACCTTTTAAAGTATACAATCTATGGTTGTTAGTATTGTAACAAGGTTGTACAACCATCTCCACTAGCTAATTCTACATTTTCATCACTTTCTGTAAAAACCCTGTACCCACTAGCAGTCACTAGGTTACCCCTGTCCTCAGACCTAAGCAACCAATAATCTATTGTCTGTCTTTGTGGATTTGTCTATTCTGGATATTTCATGTAAATAAAATGGTATCATATGTGGCCCTTTGTCTCCAGGTTCATTCTGGTAGCATGTATCATTATTTCATTCCTTTTCACTTCATTTCATTTATCCTCTCATCAGTTGATGACTGCACATTTGGGTTGTTTCTACCTTTTGGTTACATGAATAATAATGCTGTAAGCATGTATGCATAAATTTTCATGTGATCATATGTTTTTATTTGTCTTTATATTCTTTGGAGTGAAATTGCTGGGTCATATGATAACTCTAGGCCTAAGTTTTTGGGGAATTGCCAAACTGATTCCAAAGTGGTTGCCTCATTAGTGATACACAACAGTTAAAATTTCTGCCTACCTTCACCAATGTGTATTTTCACTTTTTTAATTTAAAAAAATTAAGCCATCCTAGTGGGTCATGCCTTTATTTCTTATAGTGCCTCTCAATGGAAAAGGAATTTGGTGTTTTTTTTTCTTTTTTCGAGATGGAGTCTCGTCCTGTCACCCAGGCTAGAGTGCAGTGGCAGGATCTTGGCTCAGTACAACCTCCGCCTCCCAGGTTCAAGTGATTCTCCTGCCTCAGCTTCCCAAGTAGCTGGGATTACAGATGCCCACCACCACGCCTGGCTAATTTTTGTATTTTTAGTAAAGATGAGGTTTCACCATTTTGGTCAGGCTGATCTTGAACTCCTGACATCTTGATCTGCCCGCCTTGGCCTCGCAAAGTGCTGGAATTACAGGCATGAGCCACTGCGCCCAGGGGTACTATTTTTTCTTCACTAGGAATAGTAACTTCTACCTCACAGGTCACTGTGGGATAGAATGATGTGAAGGACATTATGTTAGTCCATTTTGTGTGGCTGTAAAGAAATACCTGAGACTGGGTAATTTATAAAGAAAAGAGGTTGATTTGGCTCACAGTTCTGCAGGCTATATAAGCATGGCACTTGCATCCACTTGGCTTCTAGGGCAGCCTCAGGAAGCTTTTAGTCATGGCAGAAGGTGAAGAGGGAGCAGGTATGTCACATGGTGAGAGAGGGAGCAAGAGAGAGGAAGAGGTGCCAGGCTCCTCTCAACAACGAACTCTTGCATTAACTATCAGTGAGAAGTCACTCATGACCGTAGAGAGGACACCAAGCTAATCATGAGGGATCCACCCCATAACCCAAACACCTCCCACTGGGCCCAACTTCAACAATGGAGATCACGTTTCAACACGGAATTTGGAGGAGACACACCTCCAAGCCCTGTCAGTTATGAAGCACCGACCATGTTGCAGGCCCATGGCCAGTATTTGGTGGATGAGAGTCACAATTCCATGGCTTCTGATAAACTTCCCCTATGCATCCTGAGATTTCCATAGAGAGGGAAGATGAAGATTGTTTGGCTCAGGCCTTGGTTTGGTGGTGGCCCCTTTAGAGGGAGGAGTTCCCATGGTGGTGACCTGAGGGGGCTGGGGAACACAGCAGCTGGAAAAGGCCAAGAAGGGCTGGAAGCTGAGGTCTCTCCAGCACCCTTCTTCCCATCATTGGTGCAGGGTTAAACATGATCTACTCATGCCTGGAAAGTGCTTCGTGTCACATCACAGATTGGCTGCTACACAGCCCTTCAGTGTAGGTGTGAAACCCAAATAAAAGCAGGCCTAGCCCTGGACATGGGGACTCCAGCAGAGCTGCAAAACAGAGAGCCAGGGCTTTGACTGTACCCATCTCAGGGGCTTCGTTGGTGTGGGAACACTTAGCAAGCTGAGAGAAGGTTTTGCCATTCATTGATCCTCTTCAGTATCTTTCTGCCAGGCCAAGTTACTCAGCTCCTAGTTTTTCCCCCTCATTTGATAATCAGAGCTTCTCCTTCCCCTTATTCCTTCCAACTGGGCCTTTGGGAAAAGCACTTGGCAGTGCTTAACGCAAAGGCAGCAGGAAGGAAGGTGGTGATGCGACCCTCTGCAGCTCTGCTGTCATTCCTCTGGACTGCAGAGTCACCTTATCAATAACACTGAAGACTGGCCTGGGAAATGATGCTCCCTTCCCAAAGGACCCTGGGCTTCCCTGGGCTCTCAGCAGGCAGAGTGACGGGGCACATTCCATTTGACCTACCTTCCCTGGCAGCCTGCTGATTCAGATTCCTGATAAAAAAAAAAAACACCAAATGTGTCTGCTATAAGCCTTTTAAAGTAGATTAATGCAGGCTTCCTATTTACTGTGAGCCTTGGGCTCAAGTGGCAGGCTTTGTACATCTGCCCCAATTGTCACTCACTGGACCCTTTCTGGCTGGGGCCCTGGGGTAAACAGGCTTGTTGAGTACACCAGCCCGGAGAGGCCTCCTTGTTAGTGTCTCTGGGGACTTGCTACAAGTACAGTCTAGCAATCTCAGCATTCCATCTGTTGAGTTTGGATTAATCAAACCAAGTGAGGGTACATTGAGACTGTGGGGAAAAAGCGAGTTGGAAGGTTGAGACAGCAAGAATAGTGGAGTCCAGAAATGAAAGGTGTTGACGGTGACCATGGGTGGTTAGGGAACTGCTCTGAAAAGTGTTTCCTCATCTGAAAAGTATGATGTTAAACTAAAACTCCCAGTCCCTAGATCTGTGCCTGCTGCCTTGAGTATCCACATAACTAAAAGAGTGAATAATAAAAGGTGATATAGGCCGGGCACAGTGGCTCACGCCTGCAATCCCACAGTTTGGGAGCCTGAGGCGGGCGATCAACTGAGGTCAGGAGTTCAAGGTCAGCCTGGCCAACATAGTGAAACCCTGTCTCTACTAAACATACAAAAATTAGCTGGGTGTGGTGGCACACGCCTTAGTCCCAGCTACTTGGGAGGCTGAGGCAGGAGAAGCACTTGAACTCGAGAGACAGAGGTTAGTGTAAACTGAGATCACAGTACTGCACTCCACCCTGGGTGACAGAGTGAGACTCCATCTCAAAATAAATAAATTAATTAATTAAAAAATAAAAGATGATATAAAAATCTAAAAGGTTTTCAGGTGCAGAGAGGAGAGGAGGGGATGTTCTTTCTCTCTCTCTCTCTCTCTCCCCCTCTTTTCTCCCTCTTCCCTCTTCCGTCTTCCCCTCCCCTCCCCTCCTCTTCCCTTCTTTCTTCCTTTTCTTCTGCCTATGTAAAAATTATCGGGATTGAATGATTAGTCCGGAACCAGCAGAGACAACTTATGGAGATCTCCAAGAACACAGGGTCTGTGGTATTTTCAGAGGAGGAGCACACAGGTAGAAGCGTTTGGAAAATCCACTCCGAGATGCCAGTTGGTGGCAAGGGGGCTATATCTGAGAACAGTTTTTGAAGAAATAAAACCATGGAAACCTCAATCAAATGTGATATCTTTTTTCATCCTCAGATGAAATTAAGAGAGCTGAATTATATTTCATTTATTAAAATACCAGATTATTTGCTCCTTAAAAAAATGTAAGTCCACAAGTATTTTTAGGCATACATCGTATTTACACATTGGGATTTCCACTGTTTTCAGAGTAAAAAAGTCAGATGGTATTTTGATTAGAGAGAGAGAGAGAGATTGAGAGAGAAAAATATATTGGCACTGTGTGGGCAAACAGCCCGAAACAATTATCCCAAACCTATTTTGGAGATACTGACTTTGTTCCATAGCAGTGACGGGGGTGCTAGGTCTCTGCTTGTGTGTGGAGTGATATTCCCATGTTTCTAATATACAGCATCCATGGGTCTGATGATCAGCCGTCCTACTGAAATTCTCATTGGATAAGCATTCCTCAGCTACTGAGTATCTCTCCTTAAAAAATGCTCATCCATCCAGATATTTTGTTAACGTGGTAGGACAATGGGTGTTTTTCTCTTTTTTCTAAACCTGTGTATGGTCAGTATATTAATTTAAAAAGAAATTACTTCATTTTTCTTAAACCTCAAATTTTAAGTTTTCCCAAAGCTTATTAAGGCTAAGCAGGCTCATCATCACCAAACGATAGTTTACAAAACACTGTTTGGTGATTAAATTGTAATGAAGCAAAACCATGTGTATTATCCTTTTGAATTTGTGGACTGAAGCACAGTGGACAGAGAACGCTGGAAATAAACAGAGGAAGGAGGAACAAAATCCATACGTTTGAGATGGGTTTTTTGCTAGGACTGAGGATGGAGACTTGGTTGGGTGCTGGGGTATTTCTTTGCCTCCATTTACCTAAGTTCGCCCTAGCTAATTCACATATGTGTGCAGGACTGAAAAAAAGACTTGGGAAACACAAGTCTTGATACTGTAGGAAGGAATGTTTTTGGATTAAAGCAACAGATCTGATTATCTTTGTGGATTTAGTGAACTGCAGGCCTCTTAACTCTTCCCTGGATCCTGTGCTCTAACTACAGATGATTCCATTATTCTGAATGCACTAAATAGCTAAATGGTGGCCGCATCTCCGTTCTGTGCTATATAGAAGAGACTTTTGCAAGGTATTATTTTGCAAAATAATAACAGAAGGGCTGTTCTGCAAAGAGGCTTGGGGACTCTGTGGTCCACCATTGTGGTCTGGGTTCTCAGCCTTGGTGATGGCAGCAGCAGCAGGCAGAGGTCTCCACCTCTGGCTGGCTCTTGGGTGTGCCCCAATACCAACCCTGGGTGCAGTGGCAGGAGACAGTCTTAAAGGAACCTGGGGGAGAAAAAGGAGGAAAAATCAGATGGGGGAAGAAAGAGGAGGCAGAGGCAGCTAGGGTCTGGAACAGAGGTGGGAGAAACTTCCTTACTGTGCTATATAGGCTAAACAGATGGGATGGCAGTGAATTTTTCCTAGACTCCTTCAAAATGCATCTTCCAAATTGGGCTGTTGCATGCTTTGATTCTCTCAGGTGACCTAAGTACCCAGCCTTCCTCCTGAAATTCTGATTGAATAAGCATCTCTCAGCAGCTGAGCATCTGTCATTTAAAAACTGTCATTCACTACAGAAGGGGTGTTTCATTGGGGTGGTGGAACTACAGGTGTTTTTCTCTCTTTTCTAAACCTTACATACTGTTGGTGTGCTATTTTAAAGTAAAATTACTATATTAAAAAAAAAAAAAAACTTAAGATTTCCCAAAGCTCATTAAGGCTAAACAGGCTCATCATCACCAAATGATAGTTTGCAAAACACTGGTGATTAAATTGTAAATGAAGCAAAAACATGGATTGATTTTCCCACTAGGGAAGTGATTGCAAATTTATTTTATATTTTGTTGAAAATATAAAATATATTTGTAAATATTATTTTATATATTTTTTAAAAGGTTTTTTCAAACCAGTGCTGAAGGATATAACGCTGGAAGAAATTCACATGAAACTGGGATTTGCACTTGGACTAGCCACTTGCTCAGACTTGGCAATTATTTCCCCTTGAAAATAACAAGAGTATGTAATTCACAGTGCATGAACATGTGCATCAAGTGAGAGGTCCTCACTGAGTCAGCAAAATCTTTAGGTTAAGAAACACAACGTGAGACATCGAGACCACTGATTCACTCATCCTGAAGAGGTAATCACCCTTGTTCTTGAGAGCCTTAAATTGCAAAGTGGTAATTAACCCAGCTCTTCCCTACTCTATTTGCATGAATGACCCAGGTGGGAAATTCTTAACGGTTATTAAAATATTTAGGAAAAAAAGCACTTTACTAATCAGAATTAATAATTGTTAATAGCAACAATAAAATGTGTATTATCTTATCATCAGATAGGGGAATAGGACTGGGTTCCATCTAATCTTTAAGTCTTGGGTTTCTGCTGAGATAGCGTTTTTAACTGGCAGTCTTGTAGGTGACTGAGTGGGTGCAATGTGAAGGTCTGAATTCCTGTTTCTCCATTCTTACCATCGATGGAGCCTGCAGTGACGCTAGCCACGGTATGGTTTTTGTATAGTACACACTGATTTGTTGTTGCTGTTTTTCTTGGCGTGCCATCTACTAAGACTACAAACATCTCTAGGGCAGGGACTTGATACTTTGACATCTCTGCAAAGCCACCAGCACCTGAGCTTTTCTAGTTTGACACTGTGCAGCTCGTGGAGATGGATGGAAGCTAACTGGTGGCACTGAAGATGCTCACAAAGACTCTCATGAACAATTTGATTCTAGCAAATGCTGGACATGATGCACCTTTAGGTTTAAAAGCTACACTAAGGTAGCATTTGTGGCGTGGAGCTCCAGGCTGAGCCAAGCACCAGGCAAGGGTGGGAAGAGTTTGGCTCCTACCTTTGACACACATATTCTTCCCAGGTGAGCTTGTGTTCCTTTTCTCTTGTTTCTAGAGAACATGAGCCCCCTGAAAAAGAATGATTATTCTGGCCCTGCACTGCTGTTGAGGCAGAAAAAAAGCTCCATTTGGTTCTCTTATTAGCACCTAGCATCGTGCTAGCCTGGCTGGTTTGCCGCCAGCCAGGCTTGTTGGAGAAAGGCAAGGATCCTGTGTGGCAGCCAAGTACTCTCAGGAGTGCACTGCACTGGAATTGCAGGACACGTTCTGGGTGTATTTGCCCTGGTAGCTCTGACACTGTGGTGTACCTAGAGGATCCACAATCATGAGAAAGACATGGATTACACTAGACACAGTCTCAACTGGGCTGATTTTACCTTTCAGGGGATATCTGACATTATATGGAGACATTTTTGATGATAACGACTGGAGTGGTGGTACTCCTGGTGGGTAGAGACTGGAGATGCTGCTAAGCATTCTACTCTGTCAAGCACCCTTATTCCCAAAGAATTATCTGCTTCAAAATGTCAGTAGTGCAGAGATTGAGAAACCTTGGCTTAGAAAGATGTGGTGGCTCATTTCTTGGTCACATGTTTTGGTCCTTAATGGCAGAGGCATGTACTAAATGATTTTAAAGTTCCTTCCTAGCTCTTTGACTTTTTTTTTTCCCACCAAAAACCAAAAATGAGTAGACAATCGGAAAATGACTATTATCAAAGAAAGCTGAGAAATGAGGATAGTTTAGTTTGAGAAAGTGAACACTGAATGGTCCTTTGTTAGCCTTCAAGAGTGAAACTGTTTTATATGAAGGATTCTAAGAAATTATTATTCTTTTTTGGAGGCAGTAGAAAAAGAAATGGTTTAAGTTGAGGAGGAAGGATTTGGGTTCAATCCAAGAAGACATTTCTGTGTGTGTATGAATGGTAAGAAATTAGTCTAAGGTTCTGAGGATAGGTTTAAATCACTTTCATGGAAAAGCTTTAAGGAAGTAAAGCAGTATTCATCTTCTGGGGATAGCCTGGTTACGGCCTTGGCCCAAAACAGGCAACGAGTGAGTGGCGTCTGAAGACCCCAGTGAGTCTTGGCAGGGCTCTCTTGCCTTAGCCTTTATGTATCCCTCTGGATAAGAAATTTCATTATGACTCTTTCTTCTTAACATTCAGCCTCTGTTTCTCTTGCTCACCTCACCCATTATCTACCCATATCTGTTAGTAGCCATTTAAATGGCTGTTAACCTTCCCATTTACATCTCCTCCTCAGCCCCACTCCCCTCTCTTTTCCTCCCAGGATCATTGACTGTTGGTTAAGAGCTTTCCAAAGCCAAGGCTCACACTGCATGCTGCACTGTGACTATGATCCACCAGTGTTCCGAGCAAGGTGTTCATCCCTTGCCTAACCCATGATGTGATTGGTACCTTGGCTCAGGAAACTTTGCAAGTCACGTTAGCAGTGAATTTTGCTGCCTTGTTGGATTGCAATGCTATGTTTAATTTGCTGACCAATATCATCCTTAGATCTTTCTTGATGTTCCTCCAAATCTCTCCTGCCTGCCAAAGTTCTGAGAGATTATTTCCCTTGGAAAAGATCTTCTGGATCAGTTTTATTTTTGTGGTCTCTGCCCCATGTTTGTGACAGAGAAGGGAGGAAATGATTGGATATACTTTCTCTGAAACGTATTAATGAAAAAGAAAGGAGGATAAATATATTTTTCTCTTTCCTATCCACCTTCTCTCCAACCTTATGTCTTCTTCTTCAAGCCAAGGGTTTATTTCCAAACATCCTGGGCACACTACTTGGGTCCTGTATGGGCCAGTTTTCTTCATTTAGGGAAAAAATCTGTTCCATGGCCACAGTCTGTGCCCTTCCCCAGGCCAACCTTTCTGTAGATGTTTTTGGTTGGCAAAAGTTAGAAAATTTGGCAAATTTTATAAAAACTCATCCCTGGAGTGCATGCCTTCCTGCTGGTAGCTCATTAGTATTGCCTTTCCTAATGGACCACTTTTTTTTCCTTATCCTACTGGTTAAGAGTGTAGGCTTTCAAGTAGGTCCAGCCTGGGTTCTAATCTCTGCTCTAACACTTGTTAAGTGACTGTAGGGTTCTCATGAGGATCAAATGAGTAAAGATAAATTACTTAACACAGTGCTTGGCAGGAGTAATCACTTGATAAATGTTAACTATGCATAATAGTTACCCAAAGAGGCTCCGAGCAAGGAAAAACCTGTTGGAAGTGGAGATGCCATGAAACCTCCAGCATTCCCAGGTATTGTTATAATGGCAGAGCTGAGCTCTGAGCCTCTCACCCATTTCTCCATCCTAACAGGCTCAATCGTGATCTTAAGTGGATCCCATTGTGAGCCCCCAGAGGGGACCCTGGATTCTGGGGCGAGGGCCTGCTGCAGGAACAAATGTGTTCTGCCTGCCCACTCTGTGATATTCCTTGCCATTCTTTGCCTCACTTGTCACTGCTTGCTAGTTAGCATGGCTAGTTTTCTGCCTGCCTGGCATTCCTTCCTCCATGTCACAATTTCCTCCATGTCACGATTTATCAAGTACCATTTTGGTGAGCTCTGGCTTCAGATGCTCTATTCATCCTCTTTTAGACCAAGGCAGTGGCCTTTCACACTGTAGGAGAAACCTGCTTCTCTCCCTATCAGCCTCCCACAAGGCAGGGCAACAGAGAGCCTTGGCTTCCCTTGGCTTTAGGATGTGGCAGTTTAACATTTGCTGGGTCGGGAGGCAGCACCAGAAGCAGCATCAGCAGTTTCTTAGAATTTCGTTGCGGAGGTTTTCTGAGCCTTTAGCACCTTTTTTACTTCCCAAGCCCTTTTCATGTCTAGACGATTTATGGGATGAGACTCTCTCAGTCACATATCTAGGGAAATTTGCATACATTGGGAACATTTACTGTGTGTTTTTTGTTTTTGAAATGTTTAGATGTGTGTGTGTGTGTGTGTGTGTGTGTGTGTGTGTGTGTGTGTGTGTGTATGAGTGTATGCCTGACTTTATCTATATGAGGTCCTTGATATCCTAACGTTCTCATTTGACTGACATCTACTGGCGTCTGGTCATCCTTTTAGGTAAGGGGATTTTGGGGTATCAGGGACCTAAAGGAATAACTAGGATACATAAGGAGGCACTTAGAGGCTTCTGTAGCCCTGGTTATTGCATCTGGCCAGGAAGCAAAAGCCAAATAAAGATGAGGAACTGGAGAAATAAAGAGCCATGGATGGCGGGGGGTAGTTTGCAGAGAGTCAGCAGACTCCCACAGACCCTCTAAGGCTGTGTAGCATCCCAAACTCCTCATCTTAACTCAGACTTGCAGAGAAGCCCAGACCTTCTACTAGCCCACAGAAGCCTACACCAGGCTAATAATCTCTAGGATACCTCAAAAATGAGTTGAGATTGGCATTTTATTTTCTCCTTAACTATATTTATTCTTGCTTATCCCTAAGCAGGGAGCTCTTAGCAATGTAGAGCCTACTCAGTCTCAGCATCTGCAGCTCCTTAAGCCACTAGGGAGCAAGGAAGCAGAACAGCACGGCAGAGAGTCAGGTGTTGTACGTTCCTATCAGGGCCTGCTGACTCCCATTTCTTGGAGGTTTGCTTTGCCTAAGGTGTTTTTCTATTAGTTCCTAGGCCAGCAGAAAAATTCAGCTCTGTTTGTTTGTGTTCAACTCAGTTCCATTTTGATTCACATCAGGAAATTCTTTGTTGCGTTTCAGTGACTGTGGGGGACCCTGAGACTTTAGAGATGGAAAAGACAGCCTCTGCCTTCAGAAAGTTCCACCTGGAATAGAGAATACAAGGAGAACAACTCCAATTTACTGTGATATCAGAACAGGGGTGCACACAGGCACCAGGGGAAAGCAGGGGAGAGCTGCCCGCCTGGGCTGCTGTGAGGTGGGGTGGGTGGGCAGGATGAAGGAGACCAAGACAGCCTCTCAGAGGATGTGCAAAGCCAAAACACAATCTGGAGTGCCTCTGGCAGACATCCTGGGAAGAGGGGAGAGCAAGTATGAAGGCCAGAAGTGGGAGAGACCTTGTTAACTTTGCAGAGCTGCCTATGTTAGAGAAGTCCATATGAGTAAAATGTAGGGGGTTAGGGAAGGGAGACTGGAAGAGAAAGGAGGTAAAACCAAAGAGAAGGAATCAAGAGAGGGCATCACCAGGCAGATCTTGAAGGACCCCATGGGCCAGAGGGGTTTTTAACATGGAGGTAATAGGTTTTCTGTGATTTTACAAATCTCCCCACTGGCCACCATGTAAAGGAGGGATTAGAAGCTGGAAGCAAGGCCAGGTCCATCACCACTGCCTGCCTTCACCCTAAGGTGGTTAAAGTTGTTTAGTAAGAGGACCCAAGGGCCTCCATTTCCATAGGAACATGTATGTACTCTGCAGTGTCAACCAGGATAGTTAATAAAGGCCTGGGATACCAAACCAAGCTCACTCAGAACTCATAACTGGCAACTGGCTGCTGTTCTCCTCTTTTCTAGGATGGATCCCTGGAAGGGTTAACAAAATGAAAAAGGAAGCAGAGCTTCAGCTATGTGGTATGTGAAAAGATCTTGTGAAAGAAAGCAGCCAGAAAATCTCAGGCAGAGAGCAGAGGGAGGAAAAATATGCAGAGTAACAATGGATTATAGCAAAAATGTGAACCCTTGTTAGAGAAGACGTGTATGACTCACTCTTCCACTGGGAAGTAAGCAGCAGAGAGCATGGTGGCTGTCTGCTGACAAGAAAGGTACAGGGGAATTTCAGTGATCTGAATTTAATTCATGTCAGCTTGTTTATGGAGTTAGGCTGCAGTTTAAGGTCAATACCAGGAATTTGAGCACAGAAGAGGGGAGAAGTTGAGGTATCAGTTGTCATGATCCATGGAGACAAGTGGTCTTGGCTTATGACGCAAAGAGGAGGCCAGAAATAGTATCTTTAGTGGTGTTGCCTTGGGATACAAAGGGTGTCAGAATGCAGTCATCAGGGCAAACTTTTATTAATCACTTAGCATATGGCAGGCACAGTCCTTAAGCTTTTACAGGCCAGTCCCTTCATCTTCACAGTGGCCTGGGAAGGAAGGTCTTATTATTAACATCCCCATTTTACAGATGAGAAAGAGAGCCAAGCTTTCTTTTTTACAGAGCTTATGTAACTTGCTCAAGGTTACACAACTAGTGAATTGATGAGCAAGAATTCAGATCCAGGCAGTCTGGCTCCAGAGTCATTTGTAATTATCATACTATGCCTTCTCTTGGAGGGATTTGAGTAAGCAAGGTCAACCAGTTAAATAGTAGGAAAACAGCTGTGCATGCTGGTCAGAACTGTTCATGGGCAGCGTCTGAGCATTTTGACTGCATTGAGGATAACAAGATAGTAAGGAAAAGCCACAAAGAGAAAAGCTGCAACAAGAGCTCTCAAAGCAACACACGCAAACAAGATAGTGCAGCCTTGCTGGAGACAGGGAGATCCAGCATCTTCATGAAGAAGCGTGGGCAGGAGAGCCTGGGAGGGGAGGTGGAGGTCATCTGTCTACCGGGAAGGGAAGAGAACTCTCCAAGGACAGCATACGTTGGCGCAGCGGGGGACACAAGGCAAGGACCGGCACAGGAGCACTGCTGCTTAGTGTCCCCAAAGCTCGGTCTTCAGGACTCCATCCTGACAGTAGGAGGCTGACTGCGTAGAACCAGTTCCATCCTGGCCCAGAGAGAGCTGGGGCAAACTTGCCACAGAGGCATCTCATTGTCTGTGGTTTCTTTAAAGGCTCGAGGTGTCTGATAGTTTCGTTTGTTCATTGCCTCTTAGACGGTGAGAATTGGAAAGAAATGTCGACCTCTGCTAGTCTGACTCCATTATGTTATAGACGTTTCAGAATGAGAGGTGCTCAGCTGGGTCACCTCGCCGGCTGGTAGCAGGGACGGAAGTGAGTCCCTGGTGTCCTGAATCTTGCCAGCATCCTTTAATGAGCTGACTGTTCTGACAGTCTCCTTTTATGAAGTGCTCAATTCAGATAACCAATTAAGTGGCCAGTTATGGATTTGAAATCAATGAGTTCCTGTGTTAACAATTTACTTTTTTGTTTGTTTTTCACTTTGTTTCCTGGCTTTCTTTTTCCCCTTTTGCTCGCCTCACACATTCCATGTCTGACTTCTCCCTTGTTTGGACTCCTTGTCCTCGTAATTTTTCTACTCTGTTCTGGGTGGTTGTTGTTTCTTTTTCTCCTTCTGGGCCCTCCTTCCTCTCCCCTCCCTTCAGCCCTCTCCCCTTCTCTTTCTCCCTCTAGTTCTCACACACACATAGGCGGACACGCTCACGCTCACGCTGGCTCACGTTCTCTCTAGATTTAGAGAGAGACGGAGACAGACTGGCTCCATCCTCTCCCCCTCAGGAGTGCTAAAAACCAGTCCATCTGCTGTGGATCTGCTTATTATTTGAAATTTTGCCTTATGGAGCAAGAAGGAAGCTAGGATTCCTGTATTTTCTCAGTCTCCTCTTTAAACACAGGGAAGTAGATATTTCTCACCTAATAAGCACATTAGTAAAAACTTGGCAGGGCACGAGGAAGCCATATTGACATTCTCCTTTTAGGGGAATTAGTATAGTGCCTTTTGCAGATGGGCACTTAATGAATTTTTGATGGCTGAAGTGGTGATGCATGCTAGCCGTGGGTTAATCACAAGCTTACTGACTCTGTGTACATCAGTTTTCTTTCTTTGTATTGTCTGTCCATGTTGAACTGCAGAGATTTTGCCAAAAGGAAGAATGAGTATAGCACAAGTCAGTCAGTCATCTCGAGGCTAAATTTGGAGTCTGAGAGAGGTTCAGGGATAGAACCCCAGACTTTCAGATCCGAATGGCCATAACTATGGAGGCATGGGGTAGGCTAGGGAGGCAATGGTGTTTAGGCTTTGAGAAGAAGCAGCTTCTACCTAGGGTTCCTCCTAAAAATGTATTCTTTCCTAATGGTCCCTGAATGGAATTCCACTGCTGAGGGCTTCTCAGTGGTGGTTTCTGTTCCTAATTGGACACACCAGAGATGATTAGATGCAATTGAATTCCTGTCCTTCTTTCCCAATCCTACCTCATGCAGATATGATTTTGCACAGGGTCCCCCACCTCTCAAGGGAGCCCCCCAAACAGGCTCAGGTAATCTTGCATCTCCATCAGCACTCCCATGTATGCCCACTCCTTTCCAAGTCCAATTTTGCTGAGGCACTTGTCCTCTTGTGCAATGATATGACAGGAGATTGGCTGTTTGCAGTCTGTCCCTCTGCAGGCCACAGCTATAAGGGGTATTCCATTTGAGTCAAATTTCAGTTACAACTTACAAGACCTGCTCCCCAGCTTCCCACCATGACCTGGCTGTTCTTCTCCTTTGTGGTTCTTCTCCTTCAAACCATGGACAAGCCTAAAGCTAGGACTCACAAGTCTAAGGTTCTGGTAGGAACTTGGACACATGCCAACTTCTAAACAAGGCTGGCAAGAACAGCCCTCCCTGCCTCACAGCAGGGCTCCATTTGGAAAATGCATATGAAGTCATTTGAAAAAGGATGGAGTGCTCTAGAGAGGAAATATCTTTTTAGTTCTAGTCTTTAGGTCTTCGAGTTAGTGTTTTTACAGTTGGATTGATGAGTAATGTTCTCCATCCACCCTCCTCGGGAGCCACAGATCACATTTTGTTGACTGGTGTTTGAAATGTCTTCGGATGCTATGGAATCAAATTCTTTCATCCTTGGGGACTAAATCCAAAATACGGACCTCACTACCCCACTCACTCCAACTTCCTGAGATAATCTTTCTGCGTAGGTACTGTAGTCTGTTCGGGCTGCTATAATAAAATACCATGGCTTGTAAATTTATTTCCCACATTTTTGGAGGCTGGGAAGTCCTAGATCAGGGTGCCAGCATGGTAGAGTTCTGGTACCTGCCTGCTTCCTGGTTCATAGATGGCTGTCTTCTCGCTGTGTCCTCGCATGGAGGAAGGGGTGACAGCTCTCTGTGTTCTCTTATAATTGCTCTCATCTCATCCATGAGGATTCTGCCCTCATGACCTAACCATCGCCCAGATGCTTGAGCTCCAAATGCCATCACATAGGGGATTAGGTTTCAGCATACACATTTTTAGGGGACATAAACATTCAACCTATATCAGTAGAACTGAATTATTTGGGCATTTTCCTAGAGTTATGTAAAGGCATTCTTACTTTTCTTGAAGGAGGAGCCAGGGAGTTGTAGAGAAAAGTGACATGGCCTCAAACCTCTCTGTTCTTTCTGGATGAGGTCTTTATGTAGGGCAGAGCTGCCCTCCTGGGGGGCAACTGAAAGCAAGTGGAAAGGTCTGGGGTTGTCACCATGACATCGATGCCAGCCCAGGAATACAAAACATTCTCCCTCGTGGCTTTCGGTCTGCATTGGAAAGGACTGTCATGCCCAAAATGCTGAGAAACACGGCTGGGATGTCGTAAAATCATAGAGAGATAGAGATGGAAGTCCTCTCAGAGGCCAGAATTCCAAGCCTTCCTTTTACAGAGGAGAAAATTTTGGCCCAGAAAAGGAAAGTGGGCTGCTCAAAGTCACGCAGCTAGCTAGTGGCAGAGCTGGATGGGAGCCCAGCCCTCGGGTTCCCAGCCCAGCATGGCTTCTGCAGTGTTGGTGCGGCAGAGAGCCGGGGAGGTGCAGCTGTAGGGGCAACTCACTGAGTATGGACTGAGGCCCTGGCTGGCAGGGCTGCCGGGCAGCTGCTGATTGTATCCGTGATGCTGCCTTCTTAGAGTCAGAGGCCCTTGAACCAACCTGTGCCCCCCTAGGCCCACTGCTGCCCGAGGCAGGCTTAGGAAGACAGCTTTCCTTTGGAAGAGTAGATTTGCTTGTTTTGCTCAGATTTTCCTTCTGCCTCTAAAAGACACCCCCAAATAACTATTCAGGAGCAACATTCGTTAGCTTAATGAAATGTAGTAACTTCCCGTGGGATGGAAGCAGGGGTCTCTTAGTGAGAGTGCCCTGTTGTGTGCTCTCTCATGCACGAACGGAGGGGAGGCTCCAGCTGGGTGGGGGGCAGGAGGCTGGAGGTCTATTCTTAGCTCTGTTGCTATGTGATGTTGTGCAGGCCACTGAGGCTTCTTGTTCTTCCTGGTTTAATCAGCTCTCAGCATTCTGCCTCCTATGCCCCGCCTTGGGTGTCACCAGCCATGTCTGTTCAAAGTGAGGTGCCTCAGCTGGTGGGATGAGGAGGGAACCCTGGAATATCTAGATGTGTCAGTCACAGTGAGGATGGGAAATGAATACCACCCTTAAATGAGGTTACCACCCTTAAATGAGGTAATTGAAGACAGTTTAATAAAATAAATATCTTTGACGGAGGGGATTGGGCCTGGGATACCTAATGGTCTGAGGGCCCCTCCGTCTCCCCTTTGGAGGCCTTCTTATCCCTTCTAGTGAGGAGGCTTGGGGGCTGGGTATCTTCCTCTTTTTTCTCTAGATTCATTCTCCAGGTTTCTCCATCTGCCATGGAACTCCAGGTGGTGAGGAATGCAGGCCTGGGCCGCCTTGCCTCCAGCCAGGCAGCAGGAGCATGGCACTGGGTCTGAGTCCCTGGCTCTCCCCACCAGGTCATTGCTTGTTGGCCGTATTTCTCCCCTGAGGCTACAGGTCCTGTTGGTGGCTCTTTCCACACAGCTGTTCCCCTGGGTTCTGGTAGCTCTTCCTTCCTGTACTCCATTTAGGATGAAGGATGTAATGAACACAGTACTATCTCTCTTAGGGAGCACAGAGTCTAGGGGAGGAGGGATCTGCACTTGCCGGGGATCACTGCTCAGTGAGAAAGGTCTGCAGTGACACAGCCTCCCAGCAGTCAGCAGAATGGCAGAAACAGAAGGCTTCTTAGTGGCAGGGGCCCTTGATTTGACTCTTGGCTAGATCTGGTGGGCACAGTCAGTATAGACAACTATAGGCAGCAGAGATAGCACAGGCAGGGGCACCACTGAGAATGGGAATGACAAGGCACACTGAAGAACTAAAAATTCTTTTCTATTGCAAATAGTAGAAATGAAACCTAAAGGAGCTAATAAGAAAAAAAAATGAAAAAAAGAAATTTGTTTTCTCCAGTATTTAGAAGGTCGAGGGACTGCAGGTGTGATCGGCTTCAGGTACCCACATATGACCCTTAGGTTTCTGTCTCTCTGACTGTCTGAGCTTGCTGCCTTCTAGGCACCTACTTCCTAGGCAGGCTTTCTCCATTATGGAAGGTGGGGTGATGGAGGTGGGGAAGAGGAGGAAGGGGAGTCGTTCCTGGAGTATTACGCTCACATGTTCCATTTAACTAGGGAACCTAAAGAAAGACAGATGCTTCTGTCCCAGCCCCCAGATGGCAAATCTTATGAAAAGATGGTACTGCCCTTGTCACTGACCCTCCCAGCCATGGGGTGAGGAAGGAGATGCTTTGGCAAGTTCTGAGCCCAGGTGTTTCCCTGGGCAATTACAGGCACAGAGTCAGCACTCTTGTACCAGGTAGAGAAGATTCTCCCAGGAAAAAAGGAGTTTTATTCCCTGTAAAAGGGGGGAGGGCAGGGCATTCTGGGAAGACCAAAAATATAGCTCCAGTGGTCCATTTTGCTGGAAAGAGCTAGAGAGCAGGGACCAGGTAATGACAGCTTTCCCTGTGTCAACAGGGAGTCCTCAAAGAATTTTAAGCAGAGGAAAGACTTAGCCAGACTTGCGTTTTTGAGATATAATCTGAAAAGTAAAGCTAATCTCCAATTATAAAAAAAAGAAAATAATGAAAAACCATATACTTCCTAATGCCAAAAAGAAATGTGCTTGGGATGATCTGCTCTTTAAATTTCCCTGTTCTGCTCTCTTTCCCAAACCCATCCAGGATACTGGCTGCATCATCTAAGCACAGAGCAGGATCTGCTGGTGTGTATTTTCAGATGGCATTAGATTATTACTTGTGCAGAACCTGATCTGTTTCAGCCTGGGGATTGAGGGCCAGGACCCATGTGCCTGATTGCTGGGTTGGGCTAAGTTGAGCCGTCTCTACAGAGCCAGGAGTAATTGTAGACAGATCTTGGCTGGGACACAGATAGGCAGCCTCCTTGAGCCTCTGCTTTCAGGCTCCCCTCCTCTTGTGCCTGTGAGTCACACAAGGGCTTTGTCATACTCAGCGCAGGCCTAAGCCACACGCTCTCCTCTCCTCATGGCAGGCAATTGGTCCTGACACTGCCTAATTACAAAATCATTTTTCATTTGTCAAGACCCACCTGTCTCTGTGCAAAATAGAGACTGAGAGTTGAGTGGGGGTGGACATGTATCAGCGCAGAGGCAGTAGAGACATGTTGTTGAGTGACTGCTGGGGCAGAGCTTTCTAGAAGGCGATGCTGGGAGGGCGTGGGGCTAAAGGCTTAGACTCCGAAACGGGACTGTCCGAGTTCAACTGCAGATACTGCCCCCAACTAACCGTGTGATCTTGGGCAGGTTGCTTAATTTCTCCAAGCTTCGACTTCCTTATCTGTAAGATGCAAGATAAGACTACCTGCCTCACAGTGTGTGTGGATGATAGGAGATGATTACACAGCATTCAGCACAGTGCCTGTGTCAGTAAATGTCAACTCTTATCAGTGTTCCATTTCTCTCGCCTTTTGATTAGTTAGATTCCCGTTTCAGATTAGATCTCTCCCTGCTGATAGATATTATTCTTCGTGGGTACTGAACTGTCAGTGGGTGATTGGATTAGCTGCTGGCCCAAGCCTGGACAGAGGAGGTGAGAAGCTTTCTCTGTGGCCCTGGCCTCTAGGGCACGTCCTCATGACCAGACTTCCTTCTTACCGTGAAATTCCCAGCCTGTTTGGAAGGAGTAGAGATAAATCCAGAGGTGGAAGGGACATGTTATTGATTTAATTTGTGCAAGTACTTGGTATACAAATATTTTTACAGGTTCCTTATTTATTACCTCAGGCTACAGGTTGCAAACCTCAATATTTTAATGTATCTCTTCTCCTGGGGTTATAAACAGTGAAAGCATATGGCTTATTTATCTGACAGAGGGTATTTAGGACAATATATATATTTTTTTGGATTCTAGTTTTCTGGCCTTAGGGATCTTTCCAGTTTGGACCAGTGGAGAAGTAGGACCTCATTATTGGAAAGATGGGGATCAAATTATTAGCAGTTTTTAGTGATAAAGAAAACAAAACTTGACCTGTGGTCACAATGAGGTGTTCTGCGGTCTTCACCCCTGAATTAAAGTTGCCCATGTGGTCCGAGGTGGGGCTAGATACACCTGGCCTCTCCCATGGGGAGAGAAAACTGAGATTTAGATTAAATCACTTGCCCTAGTTTGTAGGGCTAGTATGTGGCAAAGCCCAAATTTCAATGTATGTCTCCATGCTCTTTGCCTCTCCACTCGGTTGCCTTTTGGGTTCAGGTTCTTCTCCTAGATTTTCTTCTCTTTTAAGCCTCACCAAAACCCTATCAGGTGCCCATTTTGTAGCTGAGAAAGCTGGAGTTCAGATGGTTTAAGTTTCTTTCCCAGAGTCACCCAGCCTAAAGAGGTATGGCAGAATCTGGAGTACAAAAGCTTGGCTCAAAGCCTTTGCTTTCCACCCATGTTCCACCCCATGGCCTCTCCTTTGGAAGCAGAGACCACCAAAGGTGCAATGATGCCCACTGTTGTCATAGTGACCGTCAATGGGAGGAACAGTGGGGGCTCTGGAAATGTAATGCAAGAGAAGGAGAAGAAGAAAAGGAATTACAGTGGAGGCACTTTGGATGTTTTTCTCGGCTGGAGTAGACTCTCTGAGTAATGCTGAACAGGATGTAATGGGTCTTTAGACTTTGTTTTATTTAACTGTCTACCGGCAAGGTTATGTGGATGAATGAATTAATGAGCACAAACCCCTTAAAAATGCAGGTTTTAGTCTTCACAGATGTGACAAGCTGCCGTTTGTTCTGTCTTAACTGAATTGAACCACTCATTTTCTTTTTTAGGGATATGATATAAAATATAATAATTTTAGGGATGTGATATAAAATATAATAATCTAGAAAAGAGCAGCTCCCCTAATTTGGCTAATTTATGTCATTCCTCAACAGAGTAAGAGTTCAACTTAAAACACGTGTGATAAAGCATCTATTTAGAAAGATATATGGGCTGTGGATAAGCCATGTCCCTCCTGCACCCCAACCCCCGACAACTGAGAGAGGGCACCTTCTCCTTTTCCCACTGTTTCCCCACTGCTGAAAGAAAAGCTAAAACATAAATATATATGGTTGCCCGTTTCTTTTGGGAGCAAAGCCTCATTCTCCCCACTGCAAAGGCAGTCTTGGTTTCATCACTTTTTCTGCGGATGAGGCAACATGTTGTATAGAAGTTAAATACCTGGGTTTGAGTCCTGGTTCTTTCGCTTTAGGCTCTCCTGCTACTTAATCTTTTTGGGTCTCCATTATCCATCTACAATAAGTAGATTGTAAGAATACCTGCCCCAAACTGTTGTAAAGAGGGATTGGAATAATGTGTATAAAACTATTCTCCCTGGCACATATTACAGGCTTAAAGTGCAATTCATAATAATAGTAATAGTAATAATGGTCATAATAATATAATAAAGATAACAAAACATTTTTCTTTAAGGTTGTCATAAGTGGTTAGTTTCATTTTATACCTTAGAAAATTAAGAGTTCTGGTCACAATTCAGAGATGACTTCAAGAATGAGAAACGGGACTCACGTATCTTGGGTAAGAAACCCATTCCCTGTCAACTCCACGGGCTCCCATTCTCTTACCTGGGCTCATTCCCATCACCAGGGCATCGAGGGAAGGTCTGTGGATTTATCCCTGGTCTGGAGAGGCAGAGAACTTGGACACTCTCTAAATTGTAAATAAGAAGAACTCTAATGAGTCTGTTAAAAATAGAGAAGATTTTGAGTTCTCCGACTAGATGTGTGGTTCCCGGAATCAAAGTGGAACAAAACACGGTGATATGTCCACTCTCCACTAAAGTCTGAGCCTGTCCTGGGCTGAGTAGAGTTTTGGAACTTTTTCAGCCCTTTTACCTGTCAGAGGCCCCTTTTCCACTGGTCATTTTGTATAAACTGGCCTTCCAATTTGTATAAATGGCTGGCAGTGGAAGGAAATCCATGGGCCAAATCCTACAGGTTCAAGCTATGTACTGTATCTTCTCACACTTCCTCCAGCAAAAAACAAAGACAGAAAAAAGAAAAAACCAACACTATCAACTGGCTTAGTAAATGAGGATTCAGGAAGAAACACAATTTTCATATAACATGAATCCCGCCCTAATTGTTTCCATCTAATTCAAGAAGGAACTTGACAAATACAGCAGGAATGGAATGCCCATGGAATTACACTTATCACTGAATTAAATAGACTTTTACAAAAGACTTTCTTGATTACAAAGCACTTTCCTGTATGTTTTCTTACTTGGCATTTTATAACAATTCTGTGAGATGAGCATGGTAGGTGTTATCACAGTTTTATAGATGAGGAGACTGAAACTCCAAGTGCTAAGGGATATAGCCAGAATTTTACATTTGCAGAAAGAAAAACAAGGACCTATGCCCTAGTCTTTTGACTCCATGTCTAGTACCCTTTCCATGATGCCATGTGTAGAGCAAGTAGAAAATCCCACTTGCTCAAGGTCATGAGTGGCTGAGTTCTTGTTCTATGGCTCCTTCCAGCACTCAACTTCCACTTTTAATTCCTTTAGAGCCATTTTTCTGAAAAAGTCAACTGTTCTTTATCCTAGATTAAAATTGTACTTCTTAAATCTCAGAGGAGAAAGGAACCTATGGAAATCCATCCCTTTGTCTATATGTGGTTTGACCTTCAGTGACCTTCAGATGGAAGCCCGTGGTTCAGAAACAGTTCTCAGTTCTCTGTAACTAACTCTGCCATTTCATGACCCTGGGACACTGACACAATCCACTTGTGCGAAATGTTACATCCGCAGACCCCCGCATGGCCCTTGCAGAGACGAGAATTGTGACTACAGAATTCTTTATGGAATTTATTGGGGCTATGAAAATGCTCAGTCGGGACCTCCATAACCATCTACTCCAGGCATCATAATCCCTCTTCCTTCTACTCATCCTCATAGGAAGTACTTCACAATTGCGTGCTCATGTTGTTTTTTTGTCTTTTTCAGATATTAGGACAGTTATGTTCAAGGGCTAGTGCACTTTTAGAGCAACATAACCATTGTAAACTCTCTGGCCTAGAGCCTTAAGTCTTACACATTAACGTATTTTAGACTCATTAAAGGGCCTTGTTAAAATGCAGATTATAGGCACCAGCTCTTGAGACTCTGGTTTGGAGGTTCTGGGGTTGATATCAGGAGGCTGCATTTTGGATGAGCTCCTTCAAGGATTCTGATGCAGGTATAACTTGGAAAACAGCTCATGAGCTGAGCAGTAATTTTAAATGATCACAGATACAGGCATGGATCCTGCTGCATGGCAGGACTCAATACATACTAGCTGACCAGATGAGTATATTGTTCAATTCAGAGTAGATTTTTCTTAAAGTGACTTTTCTACCACTACTAGGCATAGAAGAGATTATTTTTTATAGTAGGCAAAGGGATTGTTCTGAAGATCCTCTGCTGGGGAAACAGATTTGATCATGAGCAATATGTTAAGTTCTGTAAAGAATGGCCTAGGACATGGTCCAATAAATAATAGGCTATGTAACTCACTCTAAAATGCAGTACCAAAATGTACAAAAAACAATTGCAACCCTCAAGGGATTCTGTCACTCACATTGAAAAGATCACTAGCCATATTGCTGTGACATTTCAGAGAAAGGAGCAATCATATTCAGCTGGGAGGTCTTGGAGCATTTTGCAGAGAGGGAGGATGTGGCTGAGACTTCTAGGCTGAGTCTAATTTGGTGAAGTGGGAAAGGGGAGGCTGTTGCAGGTGATGGTGTATATTGTAGCAGAGCATAATTGTGAGAAAGTAACATTTCTAAGGATAGCAGTGAGTTGGTTGGCATGGTCAGCACTTAGAAAAGCAGGGAGAGGGAAATAGCTAATATAGAGATGTTACATATATATGTAATTTTATTTAATTCTCACAACAGCTCTATAGGGAAGACAATACTGTTCATATTGTATGGGAAGAAGTTCAGAAGAAAATTAATCACACAGCTAGCTCAAGGCAAACCTGGGATTTTTACCCAGCTCTTGTGAATGCCAAGCCTGAATGCTGGAGAACTCACCCTGCCATCCCCCTCCCCAATAAAGCTGCTGGCAAGCCCTGAATGTCAAGCTTAGGGTTCATGCTCATGCTCCAATGAGTGCCTTGGAAAGAAGGTTCCAGAGGCCAGGTTTCATCCCAGAAGTCTATCCAGGTCTCTCTATATCCTTGCATTTCTTCTGGAACTGCCAACCTGAAGAAAACTACAACCATACCATTTTGGCCTGTCAGACCCTGTTGGCTTTTTGTTGTGTGCTAACAGAGTATCATGGGCAAGCAGGTGGAGAGTTTTGCAGATTCATTCTTCAGCAGCAATTTTCTAATTAATATTGTCACCACATGGCCGAGTTATCTCGCAGGAGCAAGCAGGTGTCAGCAGTGTGTGGCTGAGTGTGTGTGTGTGTGTGTGTGTGTGTGTGTGTGCAAAAGTGGTTGATAAATCAACAGATTTTCCATGTGAACAAAGCCGGGATCACCAGCTGACAGATTAATTCTGGGACTCAGAAAACCCAGAGCAGGGATAATGAAATGTCTTGCCTTTAAGTAGCAGGCTATGAAACTCCTTAGCTCCACTGGCAAGAGTAGCCATGCTGACGTTTCTGGTTATCGATTCTCCTAGAAATTTTGTCACTGCTCTTCTATGTAGGAAGCAGTGGTGATGTAACATTCTTTTCCAGTAAAGAATCTCGTCAGACGATTCCCAAACAAGCAAATGTGATAGAGGTGGCATGAGGGTGACTCTCTGGTTTTCCAGTAAAGTGTGTGTCCTTATTTTGCAGATGTGATGCCAATTTAGGCAGAAATTTTTTCTTCCTAAATTACATAGCATTTCCCTGTGTCATTTAATCCTTGCAAGGGTCCTTGGAATCAAGCCTTTATAATCATCTCCATGTTGCCAACGAGGAAACTAGGGCTCAGAGACAGTGGATGTCTTGACTAAAAGTGAATAAAAATTAATGAGTTTGTGAAACACTAGAACCCACATTTGTACTCTTATCTATGTTCATCCATTAGCCTATTCATTTATGCTTCCACTTATTCATTCATTCATTCAATGTTCATTGATCACCTGCTACATTCCTAGCATTGAGTTTGGTTGTGGAGCTCCCAAGATAAAAATGTGGAGTACTTTGAGTTCCTTGAATAGAGGGCTAATAAAAGAGAGAGCAGATCAATTATTGGCTCATTCTTTGGAACTCTAACCAGTGTGATTTCCACTCATGTTTAAATCCAAATAAGCAATATTAGGAACCCTTGAGTCTTCTGGCCAATTCTCCACTCCCTAAAGATATTTCACCCTTGCTTATTTATTTGCACACCCCTGGGTGTTCTATTACCTGCCCTAGGTCAATGTTTACCTCAGTTCAATATTAATTACTTCCTGGATGCATGCATTTCCTTTATTTTGGTTCCTAAAAAGAACATTTTAAGGTGTATTTATGCATTGAGTCGACATCAGATCATTTTTCAGCCTGAGTCATCTCCTCAAAGGTTGTCCCTCACTCCTTTTTCCCTAACATTCATGGAAAAGATGATTTAATTCCAGATTGTCAGAACTGCTGTCTTATACGATGAAACCTGCTTTTCCCTCCTCCATGCCCCCTCTGCAGTGAGGTTGTAGTATTCACATCACAGAGTACCTTGGATTATAGGTATGTGCCTACATGTCCTATCTTCTTTGTAGATGGTAAGTTCTCTGAGAGAGAGAATCAGGGGTATTCATCCCTGCATCCTCTACAGAACCTAGCACATTCCATGATCTGTTAAAGGTGCTCAAGAATGTTTATGAATAGAGGCCCCAGATTGGTAAAGCTCGTCTCTTTAAAAGACTGGTTCCCAGGAGCATTGTGAGTGATGGCCTGAGTGCCCTCCACTGTAAGGGGTGCTGTCTTAACAGTGACTCCACCAACTACTTCCTGACCTGATGAGCTTCTTTTCATTAACCACAATCTTCGCATTGCCAAGCATTTCCTTTTCTCTCTCCCATTTTACTTAACCATTCTTGAGCTCTCCAGATCCTTTGATGAATAGACATGTTCCTACTTAGAATTAAGTTGGAATCTTTGATCAGAGCATCATGGTAACTCATCAGACCACATCTGAGGTTTACACTGGTTATGTGGTGGTTTTTCTGTTGCTCCTGGAGGTTGTTTACTTGGGCATGGAGTGTATTCTTAAAAGAGCACTCAGAAACCTGGTCAAAGTGAGAAAGGACACTGATGTGCCATAGTAGGGATGGAGAATCAGGGAGAGAGTGGAATGTGAACCTCTATGTTCAAATCAAAGACACGGATGGGGTTGGGAATCCAGGACTGCTACTGCCTGGGAATGGAGTGGGGATTTTTGACTTGGTTAGGCAGGCCAGAATTTTTATTACTGAAAGCTCAGGCTTCTCTGAAGGCAAAATTACCAAGTTATTAGGAACTCTCATAATAGTTTACTCTGATTTATGGACATGTTTAGTCAGCTCCTTATCCTCCATGAGTATGCAAAAGTAGACTGTAGGTGTCTGTTTGGAAACACTGCCATTTGTTCTGAAAGGATGTCTCTTCTTTGGAAAAGGCTGCCACTGAGGTTATTGAGTTTACCAGGAACTAAGAATTTACCTGCATCTTAGGCATGTAAGAGGAAGCTGGTCTAGAAAAACCAATTATGTTAAGACTTTGGAAAATATTGGCCTGTAGCTGGGTCCCAGTTTTGCAGTGCTAAAGGAAAGGAGTCACGCACACAGTCTTTGCTCTTCTAAGGACCTCTGTTAGATTACATCAAGCTACTTAAGCCTTGCATCTTTCTGTTTCCTCCTCTGTAGAGAGGACACACTGGTTTCTAAATATTTAGGCTGGTGCAAAAGTAGTTGCAGTTTTGATCATCATGTTCAGTGACAAAACCGCAATTTCTTTTGCACCAACCTAATACTTACATACCTTCAGGACCAGATAGGCTATGCTACTAGGAGAAGTGTTATTAAGGTGTAGGCTAATAGTAAGGAGAACTGGAGGGTGCAGGACCTGTACAGAGGCTCAAAAAAAAAAATCAATCTACCAATTTGCAATCGCTGCTCTAAAGTGTTGGATCTTCTCCTTGGAGAAAAAGTAACATAACGAGTTCAAGTTATTGTTATCATCAATACATACACAGTCAACAGAATTATTTTAATGCTCCTGTGGATAGAGGCCCATACTGTATTATCCTATTTTGTCCTGCTATAAAGGAATATCCGAGGCTGGGTAATTTATAAAGCAAAGGGTTTTGTTTGTCTCACAGTGCTGCAGGCTGTGCAAGGAGCATGGCACCAGAATCTGCTTTTGATGAGAGCTTCAGGAAGCTTCCATTCATGGCAGAAGGGGAAGGGAAACTGGTGTGTCACATGGCAAGAGAGGAAGCAAGAGAGAGAGAGGAGAAGTGCTATGCTCTTTGAAACAACCAGCTCTCACATGAAGTAATAGAGTGAAATCTTATATATTATATATTACTGCAGGGAAGGCACCAAGCCATTTATGAGGGATCTGCCCTCATGATGCAAACACCTTCTGCTAGGCCCCACCTCCAATACTGGGGATCAAATTTTAACATGAGATTTGGAGGGGTCAGCTATCCAAATGATACACATACTATGTGCTGCTGAAGAATGGAAAATAATTTTATGATATCATCTCAATTTTTGAAGATTTAAGTATTTAGTCTAATTGCATAGGCAGATGTCCATCCATCTGTCTACCCCTCCCTCCCCCATCCGTCCATCCATCCATTTACCCCTCCCTCCATCCATCCATTCATCCATCCACCCATTCAAGAAATATTTGTCAAACATCCAGTATGTGCCTACTTCAGGGTTGGAATCTCAATGTGGGTTTACAGTGGTACACAAAAACACAGGGTCCCGGTCCTCATGGAGGTTATATTTATTATGCATATATTAAGCCCTTTAAGAGATCTGGGGGGACACCATCAGGGCTAAAATGTTGGCCCTGGCCTCACGTTGTTCATGCATTGGTAGGACTCCGACGCCTGGCATGCAGGGGTAGTTGCTAGATTGGAGGCATGTGGCAGTAAAGAGAAGCAGTGTATGTTCCCCTAGGAAAAGATCAAGGCAGACTTTGTAGGTGAAGTAAGGTTTAATGAGTCTTTAGATTTTGATAAATAATGCAGTTTCTAGACTAATGGATAAAGGTGTATTTTAAGGGAAGAAAATATGTGAGGGCACCAGAGGTGAAAGAGGAGGAGAGGAGGTGACTGAAGTCTGAGATGAGACATGGAAAATGGGCTGGGAGGCAGCACAGGTAGCAGACACTGGACATGTCCTGTTAAGGAATTTGGGTTTTTTTCTTGTTATCAAGGAGTCATGAAACATTTTGGCTGGGATGACATGATTAAGTTCTGGCAATAGCTTCCCTCCTCTCCTACCTTAAAGGGGCTCTTCATTCCCCATTCTTCTCCCTTTTTTCTCCTGCCTCCATGAGCAACTGTCCCTGCTTTTTGCCCCCATAGCCTGAAGCCAGCTCCTCTGTAAGAACCTTTGACCTTCTTCCTTCAGGATTCTTCTGTATGTTTCTTCATCAGAATCTTTCTCTCACCTGCATTTTCCAAGTGTTCCTATGTGGCTGGACCCTTCTTCCATTTCTATAAACATATGTGCTCAGTTCCTCCTCCTAAAATCAAAATGAAAAGCCTTCTCTAGCCAGGCCCAGAGCAGGTACTTCAGTTAACGATCATGGCTATAATGATTGCTGTTCCTACGAACCACTGCCTTATCTTGTCCTTTGGCCTCACTTCATAGCCATCTGCTTAGACTTTCTCCTGACTCACTAATTCTTAATCCCTTGCAGTCTGGTGTCAGCCTCATTCCCCAGTAGGATCTAGCCTATCTTCCTGATTGCCACATGTCTTGGCCTGGTCTCAGCAATCATGGCCCCACCCCTCTGCTCTTCTGATGTGCTTCAACCAGGAGATTTCCTGAACTTCCTGCAGCTTAGGATAATTTTGTCACCCTGCATGTGTGTCTCAGAGAGCCTGTGGGTACCACAGCCCACTCTTCTTGCTGTATTTGCCTGGGATTGCCTGTGAGGTTGTCCTTTGCTCCTCAAAGGCCAAGACCATACCTCCCTCATTCTAAACTCCCAGTTCCTAGAATAACCAGTACCTAGGGCTGCCTGGTATGGTAGCCACTAGCCACAAGGGTCCATTAGCATTGGACACATGGCTAGTCTGGATTGCGACATGCTGTAAGTGTAAAAGATAGGTGAGTTTCAAATATTTAGTACAAAAGTGTAAAATATCTCATTAATAATTTTCAGTAAATTATATTTAACATCATTATATTTTGGATATACTGGGTTAACCAGAATATGTTATTAAAATTAATTTACTTGTATCTTTCACCTTTTTAATGTGACTGTGAGAACATTTTAAATTATATATATGGCTCCCATGATAAATGTATTGGAATTGCTGGCCTAGAACGTTGCTGGGAAAAGTAAGCTTAAAAACATGGTTGCTGAACTCAGTGGAGTTGAGTTGAGTGGTGCCCTTTCTTTTGAGCCTTCGTTCCTGATGGTGGTGGTGAGCCCATTCTTGGTTCTCCCACCTCTCGCTCTTTCTCATCTCTCATCTCCTGCCTGAGTACTGGTCACTCCCAGATCTACACCTTTATGCAACCCCTGTGTATCCAGCATGTTGAGGCTGAGCTAAGAGGATGAATAAACTCACAAGACATATTGATTTTTTAATAGCAAAATGAATGAAATTAAGAAAAGAAAAGGAAGGCATTGCTAGCACATGGTACGCGTTAGCCATTGAAGGCGTCTGTGGCGAGGTGACCTTTCACAGGAGCTCCTGAAGGCGAGACACATAGACTGGCAGCCTGGCAGGCACAGCCCCTCCACCCACTTACATAAAGGCTCCTGTGAAATGGAGAGCAGTATTTAAAGTGCATGGAAGGTCATGGATTTAAAACTGATAGACCTTGAAATTTAGAAATGTGCTTTCATAACTGCCTTGCTTGGTCTCTCCAGGATGGGAACAGCAGTGCTGCAGGGCTGGCAGGGAGGCTGAGGCTTGGCCGTGCCAGGCTCCAGAAACAGCTTCTGTGCCTTGAGCTCCCAGACCCTTGAGTCCTGTTCCTGGAGAAAGCAGCTGCCAGCAGCCAGTGCAGCTCCAGGCAGGGTGGGGTCCTTCTTAGCCTGAGCGCCGTCTTTCTGTTTTGAGGGCTGCAACACGTGGTAGTTACAACAAGGAAACTTGGGTTCTCTAACTGCTACCTCAGCTTGCCCTGAGACCCTGATAAAGTCCCCTAACTGCTCTGGGCCACGGCTTAAAAGCCCTTTCCTCTGCCTTCTCAGAGCTTGGGAAGATGATAACATAACGAGAAGGAGTCTGAGATTCTCCAGGAAAATGCGAGGCCCTAGGAAGAGTTTTTGTTGTTTATTTTCTTAGAGATGGAATCTCTCTGTTGCCCAGGCTGGCGTGCAGTGGCATGATCACTGCTCACTGCAGCCTCGAACCCCCACACTCAAGCAATCCTTTCGCTTCAGCCTCCTGAGTAGTGGGGACCATAGGTGCGCACCACTGCGCCTGGCCAGGTTTTTAATTTTAAGTTTTAACTTTTAATTAATTAATTAATTTTGGAGATGAGGTTTTGCTATGTTGCCCAGGCTGGTCTCAAACTACTGGGCTTAAGTGATCCACTTGCTTCAGCCTCCTGAGTAGCTAGGATTACAGGTGCATGCCACCATGCCCTGCATTAGCTAGAATTTTGTTATCAGGCAAGCTGTAAAATATTTAAACAGGTTAGGGTAAATCCCCACCTCTTTTTGCCCCCAGTCAATAGCAGGGCTTAGATGAGTTAAATAATAGTAGTAATAACTAACGCTTACGAGGTACATCCTTTGTTCTGGTCCCCTTGCTGGCTAGACACACCTGTGAGCTGGACATTAACGTTGGCATTATACTAATAACAAGGCTGATGCTAAAAAGGTACACAGGTAAGAAGGAGACCTGGAGCCCATGTGTCTCATGCTCTTTTCGCTGTTACCACACACAGTTCTCTGGGAAGCCGGGAGCCCCAGAGCTGTGTTAGGGGTTCAGTTTTTATTCAACAATGATCTCTTCCAGCCTGATTTTATGTGGCCCAAGAAATACTATGATTTGATAGGTAGATGGTAAGCGGGCATCTCAAACATTTAAGGGCTCAATTACATTCATAAATTTCTAGAAAAGTGAACTGGACAAGACTCTTTCAGCCCATTTTGCAGATGGTGCACCTGAGGCTCAGCATGGTTAAGTGGCACCTTTGAGGTCATCCAACCTGATCAGGCTGAGTGTCTGGACTCTGAGCTGTGACCACTGAAAGGAGCTGTTGCTTCCCTTTGCAGAGGTTTAAAATTGAGTGGAGGGACCAGAGGCAAGTTCGCAGAACAGATGGCCGAAGTCAAGACTCATTCTGCGGACAGAGAAACTGGGTTTCTCAAGCAGTGGATCACCCTGACCAAGTCAGGGGCCGGGTCCGAATGCTTAGTGATTGCTCCTTCCTCCTCCTTAGAATCAACTAGAATGCTCCTCTGTTCACTCTTGGGATGACTGACTCCTTGCCCTCCAGATCTCAGCTCAAGTAGCACCTTATCTGAGAGGCTTCTGAGTACTGTGTCCCTGTTGGTCCCTCACTTTCTACATGTCACCCTCGTTGACTCTCCTTATATTACTTATCTCCGAGTCTTATTTCTTTACTTACTTGTTTATTTTCTGTAATTTCCCATTGCAAAGGGACCATAAGAATGAAGATTCAGTGTTTTTGTGCCCCACTATATTCAACATTCCCAACAGCCCCAGGCACATAGTAGGTGCTTCACAAACACTGGTTGAGTGGATGGATAGTCAGGGAAGGAAACTTTTGGTGAAGGTGACATGTGAGCTAGGTCTTCAGGTATGGGTAAGACTTCAAAGGAAGGGGGAACACATGAGCAAAATGGGCCATAGGGAATAAACAAGGCATGTGTGGGAGCATGTTTGTGGTGGGATGGGAGCTCATGTGTAAGTCAGATTGGCTGACACAAGAGATCTTCTGAAGGGAACAGTGGGAGATAGGGCTGGGAAGGTGGGTCTGAGCTTGTTTACAGGGGCTGTGAGTGCCAGGCTAAGAGGTGTCACTTTTGTCCTGTGGACAATGGGAGCCACTGAAGGTGAGTGAGGTGGGGAGGTGCATGGCTATTTGGCCTCAGCATACAGGTGACTGAGATTAAGAAAGCAGTCAGAGACCTCTGCATCACAAGGTGATGACCTAAGCAAAGGAGGCCTTTGACTCTATGATTCCCTAAAAGCCAGATTGGAGCCCTCTGCTTGGGAGCTGTGTTTCCCTGCCACGGTGTCGGTTGTCATATACCCTAGTGGAGTGCCCGAGGGGAGGGGCAGGAGAACTATTGGATGGGCTGGCACTGTGCCCCTGCTGCTGTCAGAGTGACTCAGATCCCCTCCTGGCACCAGCCTGCTCAGGCAGTGCAAGCTGTTCCTTTGGCTCCTGGAGACTGGGCTGGTTCTTCACTTCTTTCTCCCCTAAGATCGAGGCCAGGGAGGAGGGGTGCGGGTTTCTGTGTTTCCACCCTTTTCTCTTCTTCCAGCACAGGGGTGTGAGAGGCGGAAGTGGAGTCTGCAGTGCTGGGCTCTGGGTTCATTCCCTGTGATCCCTCTGGGCTGCC
This sequence comes from Cheracebus regulus, assembly GCA_963574635.1. Lineage (NCBI taxonomy): Eukaryota > Metazoa > Chordata > Mammalia > Primates > Pitheciidae > Cheracebus > Cheracebus regulus. The sequence goes on along the minus strand of CAUYQU010034494.1, from coordinate 25,248 downwards.
CCGAGTCCTGTTCAGCATATACACAACAGGGTACCAGCATGCTGGACAAATGACCAGGCAATGTGGTACCTGACTGCAAGGGTTTCCTCAAAAGTTACCATTAAAAACTGGGTCAGGTGGACAAATGCAGATGGAACATCGGCAGTGATTTCCTCTGAGTAATGACATGCCCTAAGATTGTCAGCACAGGGAGGACTTAAGACACAGAAGCTTTGTATAGCACTTTACAGCTTACAAGATCTTTCCACATCCTCAGTGTCAGTTATTTCTTACAGCTGTCCTGTGAGCAAAGTGGCATTTCTATTTTTTTTTTATTTGAAGCTCAGAGATGTTAAGCCACTTGCTAAATATCACATAGATATTCAAAGTCAGAACTGACAACCCTAACCTGGGTCTTTGGGTTGTAAGAGTTTTAATGCACCAGGTCGGGCGCGGTGGCTCACAGAACTTTGGGAGGCCAAGGCGGGCGGATCACGAGGTCAAGAGATGGAGATCATCCAGGCCAACATGGTGAAACCCTGTCTCTACTAAAAAATACAAAAGTTAGCTGGGTGTGGTGGTGCACACCTGTAGTCCCAGCTACTCTGGAGGCTGAGGCAGGAGAATTGCTTGAACCCAGGAGGCGGAGATTGCAGTGAGCCGAGATTGCGCCACTGCACTCCAGCCTGGTGCCTGGCAACAAAATGAAACTCTGTCTCAAAAAAAAAAAAAAAAAAAAAGAAAAAGAGTTTTAATGCACCATACCATACACTGTGCCCCTTCTCCTGGACTCTTAAACATTGGTATTCATCTTATGTTAACCCTTCCTTGGAATGTCACTTACTAGCAGGGAGAACGCTAATGACCACTGCAGCCTCAGGAGCCAGCAATGCCTTCAAAGAGATAATATGCAGGTGACCAAACATTGGAAGTACCTAAAGTTGACCATGTTTGAGCACTCATTGACCAAAACATTTCCAGTTATTCCTGTTCATCAGCGGTTGCCAATTGTACTTAGCCTGGCGTATTATTTTAGGTTGAACCATATGAAACTGTCATTTTTGGTGGTCAAAAATAGTCACATATTGAAAGTATTTTGGGATTCAGCCTAATACATCAAACACACTAAATACACATGTGTTACTTAATTTGGAGGAACTAGAACATTTGGGAGTTCAAATTTTCAAAGCAGATTCAGCTTCCTCAATCAATGTCTTGGAGTGAATACCAACTCATAGCATTGTTGGAGGATTAATGAGATATCATGTCTAGGAGAGCTTACCTGGTTTGGTGCCTATGAGATTATCTCGACATTAGCTTTATTTGACCTTAACATTGCAAGGGGCTAACAATTGCCCTCAAGAGGCTTATAGTTTGACAGGGACCGTTCAGACATGCCCATCTAGAAAGAATGTCAGGCGTTCCAGAGTCTAGTGCCTGAATATGTGTAGTGTTACGACTACGGCCCCAGAGTCAAAAGGCTTTGGCTGGAATCTTAGTTCTGCCATTTACTTGATCTATGACCTTGGGCAATTTAATAATTTCTCAGCCACTTAGTTTTCTTGTTAGTGGCACAAGAATTACAATATGCTCACTTCATAGAGCTGTGAAGATTAAAGTAAGATAATGAATGCCAAGGACTTAGAGTTGTTCTTGGCATGTGGAAAGTGCTCAGTCAATTTAGCTGCTACTACTATTATTATAGTTATTATTAATACCCTTATTTCTCAGATGAGAGGGAGCATTAGAGTAATCATTGCTCAAGGTAGAATACTCTGCTCCCTACGAGCTCTGTGTTAGGTTCACAGCTTCCGAGAATGCTGTCATCTGTGATCTCCGAAGCTTAGGACTACTGAGGAGAGGCCCGAGATAAGGTGTTCATCTTCAAATGCTTCACAACCAGAAAGCAGGTTTAGAAATTGCTAGGGAAACTGCTCTGTGATGAGGTCTTGAGGCCTTGATAAGAAACTGAGGGTTGAAAGCCAACGTAATTATCCTCAGCCACCCAAAACATCTATTGTCCAGCTTCTCTGGGTTGAGAAAGACTTCGCCTAAAACGCTCATGGAAGGGGAAACTCAATGGATAGACCTTTATTATCTCTGTTTACAAGAAGGGCTCTGCAACATTTAAGGGAATACAGCCCACACAAGACTGCTCTCACTTCTGATACCAATTGCAAGTTCAGGAGTCCCCAGGACTACCCTTAGGTTTAATCATTTGCTGAAATGATTCACAGAACTTGCTAAAAGATGCTATGCTCCTGGTTATCATTTGTTACAGGGAAAAGAAACTTGAAATCAGCCAAGGGAAGAAGCACACAGCGGGGAGTCTAGGAACAATTCAAAGTGTAGAGATCCAGCTGGGTGGAGTGGCTCACACTTGTAATCCCAGCACTTTGGGAGGCCCAGGCAAGCAGGTCACCTGGGGTTAGGAGTTCGAGACCAGCCTGGTCAATGTGGCGAAACCCTATCTCTACTAAAAAAATGCAAGAATTAGCTAGGCATGGTGGCAGGCAACTGTAATTCCAGCTTCTTGGGAGGCTGAGGCAGGAGAATCACTTGAACCTGGGAGGCAGAGGTTGCAGTGAGCCGAGACTGCATCACTGCACCCTAGCCTGGGTGACAGTGTGTGACTCCGTCTCAAAAAAAAAAAAAAAAGGTGAAGATCCCAGTTGTTCTCTCCCCATGGAGTCAGGACAGCATTACTCTCATGCTACCAATGTGTGACAATACACATGGAGTATTGCCAGACAGGGAATCTCACTCCAGCCTTGACATCCAGAGATTTTACTGGAACTCCATTGCCTAAGTGGTTGACTCACCTCTGTCTCCAACCCCTCAGGAAGGCAAGCTGATACCATGTGATTCAAAGTGTCCACCTTCCAGCACATTGCTGCTGTGGCTCAAAACCCACACCATAAATCACACTGTTACTCTGCCTGGCCCAAGGTCCCTTGCAAACAAAGATATTCCTATCAGTCATGATATACCAAGGGCTTAGAGATCACTTCCAAGAAGGGAGGATAGAATCAAACCTCTTTTTTGGAAAGGTTAGTTTCTTTACTATACAGGCCAGGTGTAGGCTCTGGGGACACTGAGATAATGAGACACTGCCCCATCCCAGGGAACTCATAATCTACTGGGAGAGGCAAGTTAGGTAACCAATACAAGTCAGCCAGTGTGTAGCTGTGCAATTGCTCATGCCCACCCGAGGGAGCTGCAGCGAGGTTCTTCCTTAAAGAGCAGGTGCGGCCTGTGAGATCTACAGGGATAGTTTGATTACATGGGAATGGGTTTGGTCTGATTAGTGAAGTTGGTGTCATACGATGAGACTCGTGCAATATTTCTAGAAAAGAAGTTCTTGACTGTTGACAGGCTTATCAACTCGGCCGGCCCAGAGGATCTCTATATCCAGCTTACCTCACTTGCTCACTGACTTTGGAGTTGAGGTCAGTGGGTGCGGGTGGCAATTAAGCCTCCTGGAATAATTGGGAAGCTCAGTATCTCAGTAATGGTTGAGGCAGCAATGAGGTTGAGCAACAGAGTGATTGGGAACAAAAACCTATAGACATGATTATGCAAACTACCAGAGATCTATCCATAAACCGCCCACCATTGCAGCCCTCACTTGGAAACGGCTCTCTCGATGATTATAGCTGCTGCACAGGATCCGTGAGAGGGCATGGGCGTTCTCCCCTCTCCTGCTTTTAGCAGTTGCCTGGCTCCCTCGGGAGCAGTGGCAATGGAACTCTCGGATGCTCTTTGGCATTATTTGTTTGTTTGGACAGTGCGTGGTCTCCATCACACTCATTCCCAACTTTCACCACTCCCAGGAATTTGCTTATTCTGCCATTGATGTCAGCATGAACACTTTGATGGAAACCTAAGCTAACCGTCCTTTACTCCTTTATATGCATTTCATTGTCTATTAGTGGCCGTCACATTCACTCTCTGGGTCCCTGAGGATGGTAAACTCTACTAAAATAATTCAGAGGGATGGCTGCACCTGTCAACTTGTAGAGACATGGACTTTTTGGGAGGACTGTTAAGTATTAATGGGGAACTATAAAGACTACATCTCAATGTGAACCTCTGCCTTGGGGGACCATGGTTTGATGCCCTAGGAATTTTCATCACCTGACTTAATTTCACCATGAGGCCTCTTTTAGGGGAGCTGGGCAACACCTTGCTGGTGCCAATCCTTTATTTTTTCAAGAAAAGCAGCAGACTCCTGCTCTCACCTCAAAGCACCAAGATCAGGAGCACCACCCTTTTTTTTTTTGTCTAAGCACCAATAGCAGGGGCCACCTTTGTTTTGTTTTGTTTTGTTTTTGTCAGGGAGAAAATATAAAAACCTGAAACTTCTGAATAGTTTCAGATTTTTACATTTTGTGCTTTTTCTTTTCAAAAACACATTTTTTTGCTATCTCTATATATGACCCATGGCAGTAAGAAAAAGAAAACTTGGTTCATTCAATGTATCGATATTCACTGAAAATGTCATAAGCCTGGCACTGTTGGGGTGCGGGGAACTTAAGGAGAAAAAGACAAGGTCATAGTGCTTGAGAAGTCTGCCGTCCAGTCATGGAGGCAGATGTGTAAATGACTAGCCAAGTGGCAAAATGGCTGATACTACCAAGGGGGAAGAAACAATTCTTCTGCAAGTAGTGACAACCCGGGAGAGGTTCCCAGAGAAGGAAATGTTTCAAGCAGGCCTTGAAAGAACACTAGAGCTTCGCAGTTGGAGAAAAGAGAGAAGTTATTCTAGGCAATGGGAGCCACACAGACAAAAGCAAGGAGGTGTGGGAATGCATGGTGTGTTTGTTGAAGACATAGAGAGCCAAGGCCGCCATCCAATGCTGCACCAGCTGTGCACTGCACAACTCAGGAGAGGCGAGTTATCCAGACTGTGGTATGAATGGTGCAGCCTGGAGTCATGCAATATGGCAGCCTCATGGAGGGCACTTGGGAGAAATGGGGGAGGTGCAGTGAAGAATCTTGAGAAATTTCACTTTCATTTCCTCTGTCGCCTTGGCTGTCAATGAGCAATTGCTTAGCAGATATTGGCTGAGCAACTATTGAGTACTTGGGGTTTACCCTATTTCTGCCATTCTCATGTACTGCATAAGCCGGGGCTATTGAAGACTGACTGGTTATAATGAGCAGTGCTGTCTAGCAAAGGTCAGCACCCTTCAGACATGGGACACATCATTAGGCACACTTCAGTGACAGGTGGATGGATTCGTCAGTGGGCCTGAGCCCCCTTGGCTTCACATCGTGGAAGTCTCAGAGCAGTGGGGGATGATCGTGGCCATGTAGTTCTCATCCCTTATTATGGAAATTAGGAACTGAGGGCCAGAAGGAGAATGTGACATACTCAAAACCAACAGCTTGATAGTTTTTTATTTTGGACTAGAAGTTAGGTCTAACTTTGTATCTCAGTAATATCTTCACCAAATATCACTGTCATTGAGTGTCGTTTGTTTATCCTTCCTAGAATGGAGGGTTGTGCTTATAAACCCAGCTGCCCTGATAGGCAAATCTCTAGATCTCAGTAGCCTAATACAAGAAAAGCTTATGTCTCAGTCTCATCACAACCTCATATGAGTTGGGTGGCTCTCCTGCAGTTACACAGGAGTGTAGGGGGGTCCATCTTGTGGCAGAAATAATGGAGAAAACACACCCACTCTTAACTGCCTCAGCCAGGGAGTGATGCACATCATTTCTGCTCATATCCCATTGGTGAGAATGATCCCAGATCACGTCTAGATGCAGGGAGGCTGAGAAGTGCAGCTTAGCTGTGTGCCAGGAATGAGATTGGTTCAGTGAGCATCCAGTCAACATACACACAGTTACCATGTGGAACATCCACATCATGGCTGCTATCTCTAATGCTAGCAAAGCAATGGCTGTTGACTGAGTGGTTATCTGTTCTTTACCCCAGAGCCATCGCCTCCATCTCCTGTGCCTCTCCCCATGTTCTATTTCACAGGGGGAAACTATGACCCAGAGAATTCAGTGACCTGTCCAAGGTCATGTTCAACCACACAGATCTAGAACTTTGACCCAGTAGGTCTAGATTTCAGAAAGCACCCTTCCTCTCCTCGGGCATACTTGAAGGTATCTTCAGGTAGCAGATACTTTCTCTTGGAGGACTGTGCTCACAGCTGCACACTTCTGGACAGGTTGTTTGCAGTGGCGGATGATGGCAGGCAGTGGGGTCCCTGGGGAGGGAGCGGAAAAAGGAGAGAGCAGCACACCTGTCTTTTCTCTGAGCTGTTCTTCCCCTGTCTGCCAGACATGCTTTCTTCTTAGGCTATCATGAAATTGTTTATTCTTATTGACAGCAAGCACCGCAGCTTGGAATATTTGTCTGTGAGGAGAGAGCAGCCGGGACCGATTCTGGAGCCTGGCTGTGAATGGGGATGTGTGCGTGCCGGCTCATGCAGTCAGCTGCTGCTTTGATTTCAGCTTAGATTTTCCCATGGCATAGAGCAGAAACCAGTGTTTCTTTCCTCCTCTAGGCACCATGGATCTCCTGACCTGGAGAAGGTTATTTGTGGAGAAGGCATTGATTTGGAAAGAGATATGAGTAATCAGTTTCTCCCCCATGCTCATCTCCTGGGGTCTTTGACATAACCTGATTCCTCTAGAGCCCTTAAAGCCCCTCCTCTGGGGTTAGGCTTGGCCCTTTCTGGGTTCATACACTCTCCAGGCGCTTTCATACCACTGCTATTTCCACTGCTATTGCAACCCTCCTGACAGCATGTCAAGCTCATCATCTATCTCCCTTTGTCATTTCTGCAGGCATTATGAGGGCAAGACCAGGACACGGAAGATTTGGTTTGAATCCATTCTGAAAACATAGAGCTGATGTTGCCTCAATCAGTTAATTCATTCCTCATACTTACAAAGGTCTCTTGAGAAATCACTTTTCAGCTCCTGGAGTCCCCAGACCATAACCTTTAAGCCTCTGGGCTAGCAACTTTCATTCAAGCTGTTGAAACTTCCAAATAACAAACTTTCTTTTGTTTTGTTGTTTAGAAAAGAGATATTCAAATTTCTTGAGTTTCTTGTTGAGAGGCTTTATGCTAATTGCTCTCATTTATGTTATTAGCTCCTTTAAATATAATGTCTCATTTAAAGAGGAACTGTGAGAGACAATTCCTAAAAAAAAGATGTGGTCAGTTCTTGTGTGAGACACACTTGATTAGACACTGCAGGGGTCAAAGGTGGTTTTTAAATGGCTCTGTCCCTCCAGAAGCTCAGTCTAGAGGCCATCACAGTTAATCACCGTCAGAGTGGCAATACAGCAGCATGGTCCCAGTTCCTGAGTGAACTCACATTTTGTGTCAGGCAGTGAGTGCACAAAGCCCTTGACATGCATCACCTTGTTTATTCTGCTCTCACTCCTAGGAGATAGGCATTATTACCACTATACTCATTTTGGTGATTGGGTAACCTGAGTCTCAGAGAGGTTGAGTCACCTGCCCAAGACATCCAGCTAGTGTGTAATAGAGCTGGTATTTAACCCACGTCTGGCTAACTCCAGCACCACAATACTGACTGCATCACACACCATGCAGATAGAAGCCAGAACCACGAAAAGGCTCCACTAGGCTTACAAATCAAGTGCCCAGGGGAAGGGAAAGCTTAATTACTTCTCCAGGAGAGTCTGGGAAGGTGACCTCAATGTGTTTGAATTTGAGCTGGTCCTTAAAACCTTGGCAGGGCTCCCGAAGGCAGATTTAACAGGGAGGCACTCCCTTCAGGAAGAGAAGATCCCTTCAGGAAGGAAGAAGTTCTGCCTGAGATAGGGCCATGAGGAGCCCACCGGAGCAGTAGAAGGAGCGGATTCCTGTTTTCCTCACTTAACTTTCCAGCTCGCTCAGGTGGAATTATTTGAAAGATATTTACATTATTGTAAAGAGCTGGGTTATTCCCACCCATTTTGCAGATGGGGATCATTAAGCTCTGTTGAGAATAACTAAGGCTCAGAACACAGGGCCTACAGGAGTGTTTTGCTACCTGTCCTTGGGGAACGCTGCCTGCCAAAAGCTGGAAACCCCTGAGCAGCCTGTGGCCCCCTCAAGCCCAGGGTGGGAGAAGGAGGCAGGCATCCAGGAAGCGGCCACAGAGGCTTCTCCTGCCTGCCTGGCGGCCGTCCACCTTCCATCCTTCTCTGAGCTCTTGTCTTCCCCACAGAACAAAATGGAGCCTGTGTATTGTAAACTTGGGCACAGCTGGAGCCCTTGTTCCTGGAGATTTCCAGGCCTCTCCTCTGGAGGTGGAGGCTATGGGTCCACAGGTGAAGAGGCAAGGGCCTCAAGTCCCTCCACTAGCTGACTTTCATTTCTTGCCTGCTCTGTCCATCTCCAGCCATGTGTCCAGGGACCGGTACACATGGCTGCCCCTACAATTAAGGACCTCAGTTTTCTTCTCTGAAAACAACCAGAAATTAGCCATAAAACAGCCAGTGACTCACTGCCATTAAGCAAATGAAGTGTTATTGAAATAGCGACGTGCTGAGGTTACAGCAAGCATAATCCAGCCACGATTATGATGGGAGAGATGGAGAGCTGGCAGGAGAAGGTCTTCCTGGCTGCCAGGATCTAGAGACTGTTTGAATAGGGGTAAGGATGGTGAAGGTAGCCTCTTCTGTGGACATTTACCATTAGGACAGACAGGTCAGGCAACCAGGGGAGAGGCAGGAAATTCTGAAGAGGGTGTTCCCCACCATCAGGGGTCTTGGGGAGAGTGCCCTCCACTTCTGGGGGAACACAGTACTTCTCGGATGTGACCGTGCACCAAATCACTTAGGGGTCTTGTTAAAAGGCAGAATAATTCCAGTGGTCTGGGTGGGGCCAGAGGTTGTGCGTTTCTAGCCAGCTCTCGGGAAGCCGCTGCTGTGGTGAAGCTCACTCATGGAGAGCAAGGGGTTCTCTTGGCTGTCACACTCGACACAGTTGGATTATCTCCAAAGCAAGTAGGTTTAAGACTCAGGTGTGACTCTTCAAGATTGAATTTCTTTAAAAAGAAAACTCTTAAGGTATTCATCTGGGAGTGGAAGAGGTGAAGACCAGGCATGGAAGAAGAGTGTATTTTGTTTGTGCCAGGTGAGTTGAGGGTGACTTGAGGGCTGGGTTGAACTGATGAGCCCAGGACCCAATCCTCAGTGGACCCCGCCATGCCAGGGCCAGACACTACCTACTTCCTCGAGTCAGGTCAGCCTCACTCCCCAGGGGCTGGGGCATGGACTCACTGGGAGGGTAGGGCACATGGTTCCAGTCTTATCCTCTAGGGCCCACCTTCCAGCCACATTTATTAAGGCCAGCAGGGTCTGGGGAGAGCCAGGTATTCTGAATTCACAGGAAAGCAGATTACAGAGCTTCTGAAGCGCTATCTTTGGGAAGTGTCTGAAAAGTGTGATCCAGAGTTCCTTGGGGTCTGTGCTCATCATGAGGTCATTCTCACCTCCAGCCTGCATGACAGGGGCTTCAGGGATGTGGATGCCGCTCAGGAGCTTTAACAAGTGGCTCCTTGGGGGCAAAGGAGCAGCAGAACTCACTGCTTTGCCACCTTGTTGGTTTATACAACTCATCAGCTCAGCCAGTCCTCGGCTCAGCTGAAGAGAAAGGATCACTTCAGTGCCGGTCGTCATTTGTCATAAATTCAAAATCACAAAGACCAAACTGCAAAACACCTAGGAAATGGGAAGGGTCCTTACCATTGATTTCCATCCCATTTTTTCAGCCTCAGAGCAGGGAATGGTGGAGGGTTATCCCCAGGAGATAGGCTGAGAGGCTAGCAGTGGTGAGTGGCATGGCTCCTTGAACCCCCTTCCAATCCAGAGGCCTCTCTTGGCCACCTGATGGGTCAAAGTAGTCCAGTCCCATCAGGATTACCCTTTCTGCTTCTGCCTATCAGCAGCCCCATTATGCAACAGTTCCCCTAGTCCGTGGTTCTCAACCTGGTGCGATTTTGTCCCTAGAGCACGTTTGGCAATGTCTGAAAGCATTTTGTCACAGCTGGGGCAGATGCTACTGGCATTGGTGGATAGAGGCCAGGGATGCCACTAAATCTCCTACAATGCACAGGACAGCCCCCACAAGCAAGAATTATCCAGTTCAAAATGTTAATCGTGCTGAGATTCAGAAATGTAGACAGGTGCCTGGGAGTCCGGGAGGGACCTGGGAGAGCCAGAAACACAGGTAACCAGGCTGAAACTTTACCAGAATACATGCCTTAGGGTGAAGTATTAGGGCTTAATTTCTCCCCTTAAAAAGAGGTCCCCCTATAACTTGCTGTTTCACCTACCCGCAGCTTTGTCATCTGCCTGTGATGCTGTCATCAGGTCTTTTTCGCCCCCACAGTATCAAGGTGGTTTTAGTAAGTGGCTGTGATACAGCAGGTGAAGGAGAGAAAAAGCTAGTCTTCTTCATTTTCATTCCCTACTGGTCATCTTTGACATCACCCCAGAGTTAGAGTCAGGCAGGAGAAAGGGCACAGCTTGTGGAATCAGAAGGCTTTGGCTATGCTACCTTTGGAAGTGAGCTAACCTCTCTGTCCTTAGTTTTCCCACTTGGAAGATGCATGTCACCATGCGTTTAGTCATACAAGGATCAGAACGTAGTGAGTATTCAGAAAACATTAACCAGCACCCAAAACTTTTATGAAATGCTTGTTTTTTCCACCTAACACTGGATGACCAGGAAGAGAAATCAAGTTCCAGAAGTCTAGTAGTAAACACACAGAAGACAGCAACTGTCACAGGCACGTGTTCAGGATTCATGCTAAGCAAAACCTGTTAAATCTTAACTATATGCAAGTCAATTATCTGCTCATCTATCTGCATGCTAAGTCTGGGTTTTGCCAAACTTCAGGGCTGAGCCAGAGAGTGTTGGAGATGCGGGTAGCAGTACAAGTTAGAGAGTAGTGTAAGTGTGAGTGTGCCTCTGTAGATCACTATGGGTGCTATGATGGATGTATGTATATGTGGCTGGCTGTGAAAGACAGTGTGTAGCCAAATGAATTCTATTCCCAGACTATATGTAAATGCATTGGGGATTAGTCTTGTTTTAAGTGTTTTGTTCTTCTCAGCCTCCGTTAGAAGCAAAAATGCTAACATTATACAAATACTATACTTTTTTCATTTATTTTTACTTTTCTACTGCCTCTTTCTCCAAAAAGGATTTGAGATGGTTCACAACTAAGGATACAAATGATACATAAAGTTATAGGTGCAAGTGTAAATATAGTTTAATATGCTTAATATAGAAATATATTTTGTATATCAAGATTAAAAGTTATGCTAATGCTGTAGGCCAATGTTGTCACCATAACTGATCATATTTGTCTCTGAGCTTCTTGTCAGCCAAGGTAAAAAGGGAAAAAAGAATAAAATTACATAACAAAAATTTTTTATGTGTGGCCTTGAGGAACAAAGTGAATTTCAACTACAGTCTTACAACAAATGCAGAGGCGGATTTCAGAGCAAATCTTGATGAAAGCTGAGTGCATAGCATTAAACTGCAGTTTAGTGATGATGGCTCCACAAAGCTCCTGAGAGGCCAGTGCTTTCAGCATTTAGTTTGAACTTAGAATGCCCCAAAGAATAGATACATCACCATTCCTTATGCTTTCTTCCTTAAATGTAATATTTCTGGCTGGGCTTTTTTTTTTTTTAAAAACCAGGAATTGTTTACAGATAATAATGTGTTACTTCCTTGCAAAGACCTGGGTGCTGAACTTCTAGATCATAAGCAGATAGATAACTTATATAGAAGTACCCATCCCTCATCCTGGCATGGAGGAGGCACTCTATGGACATCTTTCTGTTATTTGTTAATTTTTTTCAATTGTTCATTCATCCCCCCATCGGTCTGTCTTATCCTCCCCTAATTTTGGGAAATAGAGCAAAAGGACATCGTAGTTGCCATGTAACTTTTTGAGATGAGCTTCAATGACTGTAACAAGGGGGCTTCCGTCCTCGAACCCCCATACATGACTGGGTCCTCACTTGGAGTAGTAAAGGCCCATGGGACAAAGCTGAGATTAATAGGCCTGGTTGTTTAGCAGAGAAACTGTTGTTGATACATGAACAGGCCAAGCTGCAGGAAAGCAATCTAAAGGCCATCTTGAGAGTGCTTAACTAATTAAATGGGTTCACTAGCTGAGAGCCATGCTGCAAAAGAAGGCCTGTGGTGTCCCTTTCCTGAAAGGAAAACAACACATCCCTTATTCCATTTTTAGTTATATATTTATAATTGCAGCCATGCCTGTTTGCACAACCAATGATAGAGGTATAAGTCAATTTATGTTTGTTTTTAGCACCATGCTATTCAGTTGCCAAGAAACACGTCAATTGCTTAATGGTTTACCTAAGCCACCCTTTTAGTCCTTTGCAATGTGATCCATTTTTTTGCCCTTGGTTAAAGCAATCATATGACTAGATTATTCCCGAGATTCTGCTGTTATCATCACCACCCTTCATCTCCTGTGTGGGTGCACACACTCACATGCACACACGCATCCACATGCACACAAATCCATGCACACACATTCACAAACATACAGGCATTCACATGCATACACACTCATTCATATGCATACACATCCATGTACACACAATCACATGCACACATTCATTCACATACATACTTGCTCACATACACACATGCACACATATGCATGTACACTTGCTCACATGTTACAAATCATATGCACACACTCAATCACATTCATATAATTTGAGGGCCCAAAAATTCAGAGAGAAAGAAAAGATAGAAAGATAGAAAACAGCTTTGAGCAGGTGCAAGCAGCCTCTCACCCTCTGAAATTCCCCTTGTGACAACCCACATAGCTGTCACATCTCATGGAGCTGCATTTGAATTCTTCAGGAGCTGTGCTATTCTGACTAATGCACTTTACTGGATGTCTGAAAGTTAACCAGATCTCGTTTTTTTTTTTTTTTTTTTGGTTGCACCATGCTACTGAAAATCTTCTTATGTGCATTAGCTCTGTTTTCAACCTTGGCAACTATCAAAAGTAAGCAAACCTGCCTTTGAATGATAAAGGGTCATCGTAGTTGAGAATAGAGGCTCATTAAGGGATAAACGACATAGATTTTGGAATGAGACGAATCTGGCATTGGATTTCAGCTTTGAATGGCACTTATAGGCCATGTGATGTCTGACACCTGGCTTAACTTTTATTCACCCCAGTTTTATTTACTGGCCTGCAGAAATGGAGATGACTCTATTTACCTTGCAGAGCTGTTACGGACATTATAAGCATTGCAGGTAAAGATCTGGAGCTTAATGGTATCCTGTATACAGCAGATGTTTGGTTTCGGTTTCTATTATTGCAGAGAGTGCTAGCATAACATGTAATCGTAACAGATGCAGGAAATGGAAATTGAGTCAAATGTGGACACTCCTCAGGGCAGTCTTTCTTGAAAACTGAATTCTGATACCACAGCTGAGGCCTTCTTTATTAATACAGTGGAGTCTGATGTAGCTACGCAGTTTCTCCATGGAGAACTGGCATAAGTGGTATATGCAGGTCTATGGAGCCAGTATGGCTGAGGGATCCCTTTGGCTGTCCCCAGGCTCTGCTGGACCATAGAAGGAATCAGGGAGTAGAAACATAGACGACTTTTGCCCCAGCCACACAGGAGAGCCACAGGGGAGGCAGAATCAGACTCCTTGTCCCAGATCTTGCATCCGGCTGCCTGGTCCTGGAGCCACATGGGGTCCATTCTGCACTCAGTATGGTGGGGGTTGGTTATCCCTGGCAGAATTCCCTGTTATTGAGTAAAGGGAAACTTAAAGAAGCAAATAAAAAAATATTTCTTGGACATCTTAGGCTTCTTGTGGCTTTTAATGAAAAGAACATTTTGAGGAATTGTTAGCAAATCATAAACATATGGGTTGCAGTACTTGGCCTCAAAGATAGCTAGATGCAAACTTAACCAGCCTGACCAACATGCTGAAATCCTATCTCTACTAAAAATACAAAAAAATTGCCGGATGTGGTGGCTGGCGCCTGTAATCCCAGCTACTTGGGAGGCTAAGGCAGAAAAATTACTTGAACTTGGGAGGTGAAGTTTGTAGTGAGCCAAGATCATGCCACCGCACTCCAGCTTACGCAACAGAGTAAGATTCCATCTCAGAAAAGAAATAAATAAATAAAGAAGGAAGGTGTTGGCAGAATGTGTCATTGGGGAGCTACCTTCTCAACCTCAGGCAAGTACATCTCCTTTTATTCTTGTTAACTTTCAGACAAATCCTAGGAGGGGAAGATCAGGTGAGGGTGGCAAAGTCTTTGCAATAGGAAGGACAGTGGCTTCCAAGAATTGTCGCCCTGCACATTTCTAAGAGCAGAATGGTACTTGACTGGCTTTGTATTTGCCAAGCCACAATGTACAACCAAAACCTCAAAGAGTCCACTTAATATAGAAAAAACTGGGGCTGCTTAAATTCCTTTCCTTCCTTTTCTCTTACTCAGAGTATCCTAAAAGCAGGCTCTGGCATCTTCCGCTGATAAGTCATATTAGGGACAAAACGTAGAAGACAGGGAACTAAGAAATCCCCAGCTTCCAGTCTCCCTGGGATGTTCTGCTTTCACCATTGGATTTTCAATTATTAATTGATCACAAATTAGCAAATAACAAACAATAAATGATAGGAAAGTGTTGCACTGTCTTCCAGTGCTTCTAGAAACACTAAATGGCAATCCTCGTAATAGACTCTCAATAAATATAATTAAATGCCTACTACATGCCAAGCGCCCTGCTGGGCACATTGGAGATCACAGAGAAGCACTGTGTACCCAGCTCCCCCGAGGACTCCAGAATCTACTGGGGAATGTAGGGGGCCCTCATGAGAAAATCACTGTTCTTACCAGACAGTAACTGCCAGTGTCCAGCGATCAGTCAGCCAAGCTCCAGGAGGCCATGGACCAGTAAAGAAGTTAGCTGGGAATCTATTTTCCCCTTGCGTGTTTCATGACATTAATTTTAGTAGGAGAAATCTCAATTGGATGTGCTAGGTCTTCCAGCAGTAACAATTTTTAAACCTGGGGAAGGAGTTTTTAAGAAAGTCGGGAGAGATGTGAGGGAGGAGGGATTATTCTTTCCCTCTTGAATCTTGGATCCAAGACACTTGTGTTTGTTACAAAGAAGGGCCATGATGCCTTTGTCCCAAGGACTTCACATGACATTAAATAGCTGCCTGAACTGACAGGCACACATAGTACAACTGAACCACGGCCGGCGCTCCTCCCTCCCCCAGGACCCCTCCCTGCCCAGGCTCCCGGCCAGTGGAATCCCTGACACCCACAGGCCTTCCTGGGCACAACTGATGCCTGTTACTATTAGAGTCCGCTTCTGATCACCTGCTGGATACACTCAGCATTGACATGGCTTCTGCTTTGCTTGTGACAATGGTGCACAGCTCAGCCTCTTCTCTCCCGTGAAGCCACTCATTCTTAAAGAGTGGCCAAAGCTGCATTGTAGCTCTGCTGTCTGTCTTCCCTCCTGTAGCCTCCCACAGCTTTCTTCAAAACCCTATTGGAAAAAATCCTATCTCCTCTACATCTCCCAGATGGTTTGAAGCACTGTTGCTTAAAGGAATGAGCTCCAACTTTGGGGAAAGACAAGCATCCTTTTGAAGCAGGGATTGGCCACTTGCTAGTTGTACGACTTTGTGTGTAACTTGACCTCTCTGAGCTTCAGCTTCTTCTTCTGTGACAGAGGATTGATGTGAATGTTACAGGGTGACATGGGCAAAGCACCTAGTATTGTGTCTGGCACATGGTGGGGAACTGTTATTTTTAATGCACCCCTTTCATTTTCTGATATATGCATAGTTTGCACTAGCACAAAGTCAATTTAGCTTGTTCTACCATTTTGTGAATGTGTTTTATGAGCCAACACTTTGTTAGTCACCTTCAGTAGGGGCTATCTCATTCAATCCTCCCAACTCTTTATGCGATGTTGATGCTATTTTCTAGATAGAATAACTGAAGCTAGAGATCAGGAATGTGAAAACGGGTTCTCCAAGGACTCCGCTAGGCCTTTCCATCCCCTTCCACATCTGCTTCATGTTTAGTTGCTTATCTCAAGAGAGATGACACAAATGAGAAGACACAAACCCTGTCCTCAGAGAGTCCAGAGTCCAGGAAAGCCAAGAATGTCAGCAAGAACTCTAACCAAGCTTTAGGGAAAACAGACTCAGGCACCTCTGGGCTGATTAGACATGGCAGTGACAGCAGGTGGTGGGGCAGTGGAGAAGGCGTGGGCCCAGGTCCTCCAAGATGAGCTTCATATAGCCTTGGATGACATGGGCACTAGAATGGAAGGATATGGACCAAGAATCAAGGGGAGGAGAGTTCCATACGGAGAGCCAAATGCAGCCTCAAGAAAGATGAGCAAATAAGCATGGAGCAGATGTGGGAGGGGATGGAAAGGGGCTGGTGGAACACTCAGCACCAGCAGGATGTGTGTGCTGGGATGGGGGTTCAGGGATCAGGGCTGGATTAAAAGGAAGCCCATAGCCCCATTCTCAAGGAGTTTGCGGTTGAGCTATTGAAAGACAGACAGAGAGAGAGAGAGAGAGAGAAAGAGAATTGCTTACATCTACATGAGGGCAGGAACTGTGCTTTTCCATTTCTGTTGGAGCCTCTTGCCCTGGCCAGTTGCTCAACCAAGTCACCTCTATGGAGAGCAGGAGACAGCAAAGACTTGCAAACACGCAGGCAAGTCAAGGAGCAGAACCAGCTTTCTGCTTCTCAAGGTGAGAGGTGCAGCATAGGCTTGGACACTTCCGGGAGGCTCCTTTTCATGGCTAATCTACCTGCCAACAAGGACTATTTCTCCAGATATAAAGCTTTACACTGTTATGATGGAGGCAGAAAATGAGAAGACACAAGCCCTGTCCTCAGAGATCCCAGAGTCCAGGAAAGCCAAGAATGTCAGCAAGACCCCTAACTGAGCTTCAGGGAAAGCAGAGGGCACTTGTGGGCTGATTGGGCATAGCAGTGTACAGCAGGCAGTGGGGCAGCAGAGATGGCATGGGCACAGATCCTCCAAGCTGAGCTTCATATAGCCTCAGATGACATGGGCACTAGAATGGAAGGAAGTGGATCAATAATCAAGGCGAGGAGAATTCCATACAGATAGCTAAATGCAGCCTTTTAAAAATTAGGGCCACAGTGGAGAGAAGGGAGGAGGAAGAGGGGAAAGGTATGAGGGAGAAACCAATACCCTGACTATATTGGCAAGAAGCTGGTAGCTCTGTTAAGTGACCCAGAGGATCCTGGTGACAAAGTGAAGTGACAGTCTGGAGAAGTGAAAAGAACAAGACAAAACCATGGGCTCTGGGCCTGACTTCAAGTCCTGCTGTCGGTATTGGCCATCCACTCATGGACAAGTCACTTACTTCTCAGCCTCCATCTCCTCTCCTCGACCATTGAGTAATGGTACCCGCCTTGCAGGTCAGTGAGAAAGAAAGGGAGCTTGCTTCGGGGTGACCTTTGTCCTTTCCGGAGCTGTGGGGTTCAGCCAGGTGTAGTGTTCCTCTACTAAGACCTGACCCAGTTCTGACCCAGTTAAGAAGTATAAAATACAAGCCAACTTTATATCCCTTTCCTGTTGTTTTTTTTTTTTTAATATTAGAACAGTCCTTGAAGTGGGCATCTCATTTTTTGAATGATAAACTGAGGCAAAATCAAGAGTACCAATAGCCTTTATCTCACACTGCGTAGGATTTGAAACCCTGGGATGCAACCTTCCTGCTCCAGACCTGAGAGCTTTGCTCCCAATGTTCCTGAGAACCCCCTGGGGCCTAGTGAAGAGCAGGTTCTTTGGATCCCCCCAGAGGAGAGCATAGGCCTAGAATGGGACCGGAGTCCTCACTACTCACAAGTGCTCTGGGGTCTTCTGACCCAGGGGGCCCAGGAACCACAGTTGAGAGCCTTTGCCTTAGACTCCATATGCTCCTCCTTCCTCTGCGGTCCTTCCTTTCTCATGGCACAGAGCATCTTTTACGGACGCTGTCATTTTCTGTGCTGCCCAGGCTCCTGGCCCCAGCATGTTCTAGTGGCCCTCTCTGAAATCCCCTGCCCTGGCCGTCCTGTAGTCCTCTCTGCATTCTGTCATGGCCAGAGCTGGCCAATGGTTGGGGTCCAGGCTGGTGAGCTGCCTTCATTGCCAAGAGGGAACCTTTGGAGGGCTTGTGGACGGCTGAGCCAGGCACTCTGGATCTTGCCCTTTTCTTCTCTCCCTCTCCCATGGAGAGGTGCTTGGGGCAAGGCTGAGCCAGAACTTCCCTGGAACTTCTCTGCGGAGCATGACGTAGCCGCCCTCTTTCCTCGAGCCTTCCGCTTCGGGGCGCTAATCTCACTTCCTCTCGCATTAGTCTCCCAGTCTCTTGCCTCCCTTGAGCTCTCTTGCTCTTTCTCCCAATCTCCTGTCTGATCTCACCCCACTGTGATCCCCAGCACCCAGCCTGCCAGAATGGAGCTGGGAGGTAGTGACTAATGTGCTTAGAGGTGAGTCATCTGCTAAATATAAAAACCCACTCACATCCCTGGATGCAAAAGATTCCGAGAGGCTCCACGTCCTTTCCCCCAATCCACCCTTCCTCAGGGGACCAAGAGAAGTTTATTTGTGAACAGAAAACTGATGCCAAGGAGAAGCCACAGCAGCAGCATCTCCTTGCCCTTAGCTCCCTCCCGCAGATCTCCAAAGGCAGGAATTTCCCTGTCTCTCCAGTTGCTCTAGAAGGAAGTAGTAGGGTTGGGAAGACTGTGACTCCTGTCCTCTGTGGAGTTATGAAGGAAGCAAAATTGATCTTCGGGACTTCTCCCTGCCTTCCTTCTGCCCCCTTTCTTGTGCAATAGACTCCAGACTGCATAGCCTCCTGCAAATGTAAAGCTGAGGCTTTTAAATACATTGATATCTCAAAGGCCTTGGGCACCCCTCACCATAGATGATTGAATTGATGGGTTTCAGGTGCGGCCTTATCTTTGGCCAGGTGCCCTCCCTTAGGGTCATTCAGTTTCCACTACAGAGAGTGCATCTTGCTAGGCTTGACTGCTGTGAGGCTTTGTTCCCCTTGTTATAGGGGACCTTTGTGCATGCATGCGTGTGTGTGTGTGTGTGTGTGTGTGTGCGTG
This sequence comes from Cheracebus regulus, assembly GCA_963574635.1. Lineage (NCBI taxonomy): Eukaryota > Metazoa > Chordata > Mammalia > Primates > Pitheciidae > Cheracebus > Cheracebus regulus. Next base: position 6,090 of record CAUYQU010034494.1, on the reverse strand, counting down.
TGTGCACAATATCACATATAGATTTGTTTGTATTTTATTTTTTGTTTTTGTGTGTACATAGTTGGTATATATGTTTATGGAGTACAATTGATGCAGGCATACAACACATAGTGTTCACATCAGGGTAAAATGGGGTATCCATCACCTCAAGCATTTATCCTTTGCGTTAAAAGGCAATCTAATTATACTCTTTTAGTTATTTTTAAATATACAATTGAATCAATATTGACTATAGTCACTCTGTTGTGGTATCAAATACTAGATCTTATTCATTCTTTCTATTTTCTATACTCATTAACTATTCCCACTTTTCCCTTGCCACTCAACCGCAGGACTTGAAGTCTGAAAAGCTGAGTTCTAGTCCTCAGACAGGAACTAACTTCCTCTGTGACATTAGACAAGTGTCTTCACCTCTCTGGGCTTCATTCTCCTAAAATCTGTTTGTAATGGAGTCTTACTAAATGCTCTCGGAGGTCTAGCTCATCCCTTTATGTAATCACCACATACCCTTTGCTTACACAGATGGTGGTCTGAAGGTCTCTCTCTGGGGAAGGAGCACAGGTGGGCTCCCTGGCCATGTGCCTCATATGTATGTACCTGTGCATACATGTCATGTGGGGAAAACGCCCACCAATGGCCTGGCAGGCATTCACTCTCACTTCCACGGTGCAGTCACTGCAGGGCAGGCCGTGAAAACGCAGTTTCCGCCTTTCAAGGACTGGGATCTGAAATCAAACGGCACATTTTCTCACGTGAAATGTGAATTTGACTCCCTTCTCCAACTTTTCATTTGTCTGCCTCTTTTTTCCATTCCCAGGCTTTTTGAAAGGCAGAGGAAAGACCATTTCAGTGGAGATTAGAAGGTATGAGTGGTGGCACAGGGAAGTAGAAAAAGACGAAGAACTGTGACAAATCAGAATTGTGCATCTACAGGATTAGGCTCTGGTCTCCGCTGGGCCACTAAGTGACTGTGTGACCTTAGACCTGGTGCCTATCCTCTCTGAGCATGCGCTGAACAGGAGAGCTTGAACGAGGTCTCCTCTAGCCTAAACATTCTAAAATTATGAGGTTACACAATTGAGACAGGGAAGACAGAGAACCAGCCCTTGGGTGATGCTTGCCATGAATGATCAGTCTAAAAAATCCCTGAGGATGAGAATCACTTTATTTTTAATAACTAAAGTAATGGAGCATTCTTCTCTAGGTCTCATTCAAAATGTATTTTTCTAGTACCAATGAGTTTCAAATTTCCAAAGTGGCTGCCTATCCTAGGAGGGGTCTTTGTGGATGGGTCGCATGCTGTACTGAATGTTACGGAATTACCAGAGCAGGCTGGTACATACGCATTTCCTGATGCCATTGATGAGGCTTCTTAAAAGTGGTTTGCTCAGGTCACATGGCTAACTTGTGATGCAGCCCTACAGAGGACCACTACCTCCTTCTCTCCGTGAAGCTGGGCCAGTCTTTATCCTGTGGATTGGCCCGGTTTACTCAGCAGACCCTCTTCCTCTCTGACTTGGGGATGGGGAGAGTGAAGAGCTAGTAACCTTCTCCCAACCTCCATGCATCCTGGTAGATCTGTGGCTAGGCAAAACATGTTTCCCTCTAGAACCTGCCCTTCTAGAACGCAGCTCCCAGGTGGCAGTATTGGTGAAGGGATGCACACAGCTTGTTGTGCACTCTGCCGCCAGGGGCACCATTGCCTTCTGTCTAGGGGCTCCATGGTTCTGCTGTGTGCCTCCCTCACCTCTCTGGTAAAGATGCTCAGGGAATTTCAGGGTCCACTTTGTGTCCTAGGACAGAGTCCTGGTGGTGGTCTGGAGGTCCAGGGCACAGAGGAAGCAGAACGCTTTTTATCTGTGTTTAAATCCCTCCGTTTTCTCCTACTGGCAGCCCCAGCCGAAGCCACTTGGAACTTAGCTCTCCAATTCACATATTGAAAGAGACTTTGAGGGGTCACCTTGATTCCTCCCCCTAACCCAGGGAGAAGATCCAGACCCGTTCAATGACCACAGCATCTGAGGGTAGAGGAGGACAAGCTGCTGCCCTGGAGTGGCCTGGACTTCCCACTCTGAGCGGGTGGTTACAGTTGCAGCAGGCTCTGCAGTCCTCTTTGCATTCATATGCTCTCTCCTCTTCCCCGCAGCAGGGGCTGTGGCCACCTCTATCCAGCTGAGAAAGTCCTCTGGCTCCCCTTGCAGAGGCAAGAGAAAGGATCACAGCACTGCCATGCTCTGGAGCAAGAGTGACCTGCATATCTGGAGGCTCTGAAGAGCTATTTTGTCAAAACTGAGCAAGCATGCCATCAGTTCCTTCATCTGACAACATTTTTTGAGTACCTACTACATGCTAGCCATGTTCCCCATGCTGAAAATGCACTTGGTCACAGCAGGAGGGCTCTGTGTATTGCCAACGCATGAATGAGAGCCAGCGGTGGGAGATGCGTACCCATGTGCTCCTGTCAATCTGGCTGATAGTGCATGACAAAACACAGAGCTGCAACCTCCTGGCCTTCCTCCTCTGCCCTAGTTAATTAGGGAGAATAGTGCTGTGGCCTGCTCACAGGTGTGAACAGCAGAAGGTTTCGAGGACTTCGAGTGCCTTAGAGAAAGAAGCACCCACCTACAAAATGTTTCCTGCAACTACAGTGGCTTGAGCCCAGTTCAGAGCAGACATCTCAGATAAAGAAATAGGATGCTGTCTTCTCAGGGAGAGTGAAGCCTATCCTTCAGCTGGTCAGGAGGATACGGGCCTGCTGCAACCTTGCTCTGCCCAGTGTGGGCCCCTAGAGAGGATAGGCAGTTCAGAGACATGGAGCCCCATCGTCACTGTGTCTCTGGAAACAAACCTGGCTCCTCGCACCAGAGGCAGCAGCGGAGAAGGGAGAACTCTGTAGTTGCAGGTGCCCTGTGACTCTGCCTTCGAAGCAGCCCACGGCAGGCCTGGGAGCCTTTGCCTTGTAGAGCCTCATCCTAATATTGAGGTCATCTCAAAGGTCCCAAGTGAAGGAAGCACACCCCAATGCAAGCAGCATTAGTACCCAGCCTCTGCGTTCTGTGCACGTCTGCTCTTTCCATCATCGGGTGCCGAGCTGTCCGGGTTCACGGACACCCTCCACACAGCTCCCTGGTAGGGCCTAGGACAGTGCTGGTGCCTAGCTGATTCCACTTCGGTTGCCTTGAATTGAAATGAGTTAGGGGCTGAGGAAAAAACAAAAAAAGGCTTGAGATTTGTCCCATGGAAACTCGTGTCATTCTTGCCAAAATCTTTGAAAAACAGAAGCAGAGTATGCACGTTATTTAAGGGTTACAGTCTTGTTTTCTTTACACCTCAGACCTTTTCACATCAGCCCTAAGAGGAGCAGACTAATGGGCACTTTGGAGGGCTGGGTGAAGGGTAGCAGAGGTCATGGCCATCCCCTCTACAGGGTAGGAACTAGAGCAACAGAAGTAACAGAGAAATAGAAGAGCCTGAACATGTGTTGGTCTTTAGGGGAATCAGGAGGTGGATAAACAGTGTGGCCCCTCCACTTACCCTCAGGTCATGGGAAGCAGTCGCCTGTGCTCAGCATGGCACAGACACTTCATCTGGTCCCGCCTGGTTTCCTCAGCTCTGGAATGGGGAATAAGCCACTGCTCTTTGTAGATTTGCTGCAACAACGCAATGAGAAGTTCTGATAGTCAACAAAGCTCTTTACCTGTGCCGATCCATCCTGGAGTTTCACTGCGTTTTCCATACTGCCAGCGTTTGCTCATTTTCCAAAGTTCTGGTGTCCTTGTCATTGGTAGTACCATGGGGGGAACTGCAGGACCTAGGAAGCTGGTCCATCCTGTGCCAGAGCCCTGGTTTGATCACACACCAGCTATGCAACTGTGGGCAAATTTACCGCCCATTACAGGTTAACATGTAACTGTGGGCACGGTCACCACTCATTACAAGTTAACGTATTAACATACTCACTTTGCAGAAGTGCCTGGAGGATCAACTGAGCAGAGACATATAGACAAGCACCCAGGATCCAGGATGGGTTGACTGGTCTGACCTGTACCTCACATACACTCCTGGGCATGCACTGAGGCCCTCCTCTTCTGTTTCAACTCTTCAGGCCTGTTTCCTCAGGCAGTTTTCAGGTTAGGAACATTTGCCTTCTTCATTTTGTGGAGCGAGGTGCAAGCCTGTCTCTTCAAAAGGCAACATTGTCTGGATCAGAACACAGAGAGGGCTGGGAGCCCTTAGTTTGGGCATCCCCACTGCAGGGGCAGCCACGGAAGGGAGGCCAACTCCTGTTTCAATCTTCACACCCAGGGTGAGGTTACAGAATTTGCATTTTTTTGCCTTTTCTCTACTTGGTACCTCTGTGGTGACCTCTGAGTTAGAGGTATCATGACACAGCCAGTTAGTTTCTATTCAGCAGGAAGCCCAAGGTGCCTTTGGAGCCCAGGTGGCAAAACTGACTGGCGTTGGCTGAATCCATGGGTCGTCTCTGTCCTCTAGTGGCGAGAGAGGGAAAGGCATCGACCGCTCTGGGCCAGGCTTGCCAGCCAGATTCAATTGCCTTTGAGTGATGGTGTGTTTTTGGTCACCTGGAAACCTAGCAGCGCCAGGCAGCACAAACCCAAGCAAGGCCAACACACAGAGGTTATTACCGGTCACATTCCAGGCCTGGATAGAGGATTTCACTCACCTGTTTATTTCTTCATTCATTTATTCATTCATTCAACAAATATTTATGGAGTGTCTGCTATGTGTGGGCGTGGCTCTAGGAAGTAGATCAAGATAGTGATCAAAACAGGCAATGAGGGAGTGACGTCATTGGCAAGATGGCAGAAAAGGACTTTTCAACACTCGTCCCTTCACTGAAACATGAATTTGAACAGCCATCTGTGCATGAAAATACCTTCACAAGAGCTAAGGAATCTGGGTGATGGATTATAGTACCTGATTAGAAAAGGTGAAGGTAGCAGGAAGGGTAGCTTTACATTCCCTGTGTCCTCATACCCCCAGGCCTATGCAGGACATCACAGAGAGAAATCTTCTACATGGAGGAAGGAGAGTGAAATGACCACCAATTTCACTGTGGACCCTAGTGCCAGGCTGACCCTTATAAATCCAGGATCCTGAAGTCTGATAAAGTTAACAGAAAAACATTAAACAAATTAAATGTAATAGAGTTTAACTGAACAAAGAACCAAAAAAATCATGAATAGGTCAATTCTCAGACAAAACAGGTTCAGAGAATTCTAGGCTGCAACATGGTAAGGTAGCACTTATGAACAGAAAATGGAAGGGAGGTGCAGAGACAACTTGATGGGTTATAGTTTCATTTGTCTTATTTGAACATGTTTATATCAGTTGGCTTCTTACAACTGACTAAAGCTCAGTTGCTGAGACTGGCTGGGAGTTATCTGTTATAAAATTATACTTCTAAGTTAGGCTTTCGGTTGGTTTCCATACTAAGTTAGGTTGAAGTTAATTAAAGAGGGACTTAAAGTACAGAGGCATTCTCAGACCAAATTTAATTTAATTTAATAACAGAGTGGTTAAGTGTATTTGGGGAAAAAAAAGAGATCCAACTATATATCACTTACAAGAGAGTCACTTCAGCTTCAAGGATACACATAGGTTGAAAGTGAAGAGATGGAAAAAGGTATTCCATGCAAATGGCAACCAAAAAGGGGAGCAAGGGTGGCTCTACTAAAATCAGATAAATTAGACTTTAAGTCAAAAACTGTCACAAGAAACAAAAAAGTTTTATGCTGTATATAAAGATAAAGGAATAAACTCGGAGAGATCCAAGATGGCCGATTAGCAACAGCTCAGGAATGTAGCTCCCAGTGAAAGCGCAGAGAACGAGTGGACGCCGCACTTTCCGACGAATTTCTGTTGCCCACAGACCGGGAGATTCCGGGCAGAGGAGCCACACGGGTCGCCAGCGCGACTCGTTTGGCCGGCGCGGCTGTTTTGCCGGTGCCCCAGCGCAGCACTTCCCGGTGCAGAGTGTACGGGACGGACGGGCTCGGCTGGTCCCATCCCCACAAGGAAAACAGCAATTGGAAGCGCTGCAGACTGAGAGTCTCACAGCAAGCACAG
>CAUYQU010034493.1:0-10220 GCA_963574635.1 Cheracebus regulus | reverse complement strand
CCCCCCCCCCCCCCCCCCCCCCCCCCCCCCCCCCCCCCCCCCCCCCCCCCCCCCCCCCCCCCCCCCCCCCCCCCCCCCCCCCCCCCCCCCCCCCCCCCCCCCCCCCCCCCCCCCCCCCGCGAGGGTCAGCGTCCTCTAGCTACGGAGGGAAGGCCTCACGGAGCTGGGCCGGTTGAGGAGGGGCTCCGGGGCGGAGCCTGTCTAGCAATGAGGCCCTGAGGCAGGGACAGACAGGAGCCAGGAGGGAGAGTGAGCAGAACTGCCAGGAGGTGAAGAGGGGCGTGGGGGGGGAGGGTGGGAGGCAGCGAGAGAGAACCTTGCCTCTCAGCCTGAGAGGGACTTTCCTGTGAGAGTCCTGGTCCCAGGCGGAAGGGCCAGGGGTACATGCTGTAACTTTCTTGAGCTGTGTGGTCACTGTCACAGGGATTCAGCTCTGTGTCATGGCATGAAAGCTGCAGTAGACATGAACAGCTGAGCAGGGCCATCTTCCAATAAAGCTTTATTATGGATGCTGACATGTGGATTTTATATACTGTCCATATGTCATGAAATACTGTTATTCTGTTGATTTTTTTCCCAGCCTTTTAGCAGTGTAAACGTCATTCTTAGCTCACGCCTTGCCCTGAAGCAGGTGGTGGTCCAGGTGTGGCCCATGGGCCCAGTTGCTTCCTGAGCAGTGGGCTACCCTGACGGCCCCGGGGCTTGTGCCCTGCGGGTATGGTTTGGCAGAGAAGACGCTGGAGGGGCGTGAGGGTGGGAGTGGCATCGATGGGGCGTGTGTTGACGTGATGGTCACGGCTGCTGTGTTGGAAGTAGATTCTGGGGCACAGCATACAAGTAGGGAACCCGTGAGGAGGCTGTTTCAGTAGACCACAAGGCTTCACAATGGAGGGCATGAGAACAGTCAGACTTTGGTTCCGTTTCTACCAAATGGATTTTCTGAAGGAGTAAATGGCAAGGGACAGAGCAGAGCTGGACCTGGTACCTCTGGCTTCGTCACCACGTGGAACCCAGGTAGTTCCAAGGCACAGTCATGGGTGCAGAGTCCTTGAAGTGTCGACACTCATCACTTCTTCCAAAGACCTGCTGCGAGATCTTGTTGCTTAAAATATGAAGCTGTGAGTTACTGTCTCACGTTAGAAAAGTCTTTTGATACTTTTGAATTTTGATAATTGCATTTTAACATAATTGGTTTCTTTTGTAATCTGCTTATTTTATGCACTTAAAAATATTCTGAGAAGAGGCTTATAGGCCTCCCCACTGTCCAAAAGGCACACTGCATGACCAGAGTCAGGACCTCCAGCCTCACAGGAGGCCAAGTTGTCCCTGAGCACATCTGGGGATGTCTCCGCCCTGCACAGCACTCCTGCAGGTCTTCCCTCTCTCCCGCTTTTCATTCCCCTCCCTGTGGGGTCTTTCCAGGTGGCCTAGAACAAGCCATCATTTCTCCCTTCTTACAAAGCCCTCTCTCAATGCCACTTCCTGTTCCACCTGCCACAGCCTTTCTTTGCCCCCTTCCTCTCCTCGTGTCCTCGCTTTGGAACATTCCAGCCATGGCCTCTTCACATGGCTTCCTCCGCATGGCTTTGCCCAGCTGCTCCTGTGTGTGCAGTGTAACCTGCTCATGGCCCACTCCTGGCCAGTCCTCAGGCCTCCACCCACCTGCCCTGTGGCACATGTGGCTCCATGGGTCCCTTGTCCCTGAAACACGCTCCTGCTGGCCTGGAGGACAGCATGTGCCTGGTGTTCTGCTGGTTCCGCTGCACTGTGGGTTCCTTCCCTGCCCTTCTTTCCTGTGGACTCTCCAGGACTCTGCCTTGGCCTGTTCTCCTCCGTGTCTGCTTCTGTCCCCTTTTTGATGTCATCCAGTCCCACTGAGTACTGTTTGTCTCTGATAACTCCAGAATCTGTATCTGTAGCCCACATGCCAGCCTCATCCATGTAGCAGTCTTTCTATAACCATTGAGGTGTCAAATAGACCCTCAGACATAATGGTGTGAGCGGAGCCCACCCTGTAAACCTATTCCACCTCTCATTAGCAGAGGCTCTAACCTTTCAGTTAGTTATTTAGGCCGATAACTTTAGTCTGGGTTCCCGAGAGGCCGGCACATCTGCCGGGGACTCTTGGCCAGCAAGAGGGTCCCAACCTGAATCGGGGAGTGCGCGGAAGAAAAGGTAGACAGAGAAGTGGGGTCTGGAGGGCTGAATAAGCAATACTTGAACAGCAATGCTTAAACAGCAACTTTATTGTGCACACAGTTAGTATATATATGTTTGTCCTACGTCATTAACAGGAACAGATACCATTACCTCATACGTGAAAGCAGCACACAAGAACAGTAGTAAAATCAGCTACATAACTAGGTACAATCAAGTCACGCAGGTGGTGGGGAAACTTATAATTAAAAGTTACTGACCTATGCAAGGCACCAGAGAGGCAGAAACCCATTATATTTGCGTGGTCACAAGAACAAGCACAGGACCCAATAGTGGGTAAACAAAGTCATAAATCAGATACAGAAACTGAACACATTGTCCTGTCAGACCACATGCAGGCCATATCACAGTCTCACAAAGTTCTTTTTGTAATTCCTTTACCTGCAGTTTCTACTTTCCCATAGCTCGACTGCCTCCAACGGGAAACTGTGTCCGGGCTCAAGCTCACCATATGGTGAGGCCCAATTCTGAGGGGTCTCACATGGGAACGAACCCCATACCAGTATGTTTCACAGTTCCATTGTTCCTCTCTATACTTTATTCAGCAGCCAGCGTGACAGCTTTAAAACCATTAATCACATTGTATACTTCTCTGCTCAGAATCTCCGCTTCTTGGCTTCCCATCTCACTTCCATTAAAATTTCTTATGCTTACCATGGTGAGCAAATGCTATGTGATTACTGCCTGCCTCAACCCTTACCCCCATCTTTGACTTCCTCTCTTACCTCTGTGACCCTTGCCCACTCTGTACCAACACAGTAAGGCACATTAATGCCCTGGGTTCCCCAGGTTCCATGATCCTTTTCGCAGAACACCCCTCCCCCAGTCTGCATGGCTTGGTCCCTCCCTTCTCTGAAGTATTGCTCAAATGTCATCTTCTCACTGATATAATTTATCAATTTTCATTGGAACCCTCTTCACAATCCCAAGCTCTGTGAAGGTAGGGAATTTTGTCTTATTCACACCTGTATCCCCCATTGCCTAGCACCATAACTTGTACATAGTACATGTTCAGTAAATATTTGCTTAATAAATGAATCTATGATGACAGAATGAAGGATACAGACTTTGAACATATGCAGTTTAGCCCAATCTTAGCTGCTGCTCTGTTTTTGTGTCTAATTCCCATCTTAATTTTTTGTTTTATAGCCATGTTATAACATTGAACATTTTTTTATTTTTATTTTTGGTTTTCTTTAAAGACATCCTGAATCAGAAACATTGAACATTTCTAATTTCTTTTACCTTTGCCCATATGCAGGACATGTGCACAATACTATCACAGTTATAGTCATAACAAAAGCCACCCTGTTACAAGATTTCCTATCACAGGTTTCTGATTACATTCATTACATTTTTTTCATTAAAAGAAGTAGAATTCCTGGAAATAGTCAACTAACATCTTCAACAATCTTCCAGGCTGGGCACTTTGGCTCACGCCTATAATCCCAGCACTTCAGGAGGCTGGGGTGGGAGGATCGCTTGAGACCAGGAGTTTGAGATCAGTCTGGGCAACATAGGGAGACTGCATGTCTATAAAAAATACAAAAATTAGCTGAATGTGGTGGCATGTGCCTGTAAGTCTCACCTACCTGGGAGGCTGAGGTGGAATAATTCCCTGAGCCCAGGTCATTGAGGTTGCAGTGAGCCATGATTGTACAACTGTACTCCAGCCCAAGTGGCGGAGCCAGACCGTCTCAAAGAAACAATCTTCCAACATATCCTGAAGCAGTTAACTGAAAAATGTCACTAAGTTTCTTTCACTTTTTCTAATAATTGGACTGCAGCCAGAAATTCAGGATGAGATACTTGTCTCTCCCTCCCTGACTCAAGCCACTTAAACTGTGCATTAGCTACAGAAATGGATGCATATTAGATTTATTTCCAAAGTGATGTTTCTAAATTAACTTAAAAGGCATAGGGTGATTTCTCAATAAATCCTCTCATTTTTTGTTTTGTCATGTGCTTTAGATTCTCCTCAGGTGTGAATTTTCTCTCCTCTAAATCTATCTTATGGGTATTTATTTGGTAAAGCGTGTTTGATTCTTTATGGGTTTGTAAAGCATTGTCCCCTCCCCCCTCCACCTGGGAACCAAGATTATGGTTACATGATAGCTCATTTGTTACATATTCAAAGCATTGGATTCAGAATTTTCTTAATCTTAAAAGAATTCTGCAAAAAATGTTGCTCTGTTGCTGCGTGTGACCCTCCTTTCTGACTACTGTGACTAACAGTTGCACAAGTATGGTTTATACTTGTGGTTTCTGTTTAAATGTTTTTTTCTTTGAGATGCTGAAATCATTTATACTGATTTTTTTTTGGAGTGGTTATCTTATGATTACAGCTTGAATTTTAAGTTGAATATGAATGTACATTACTAGTGAATTGTATTCTTGGATTTATTTGAATGAGTGAATGACTGAATGATTACACTGACAGAATGAAGGATACAAACTTTCACTTCTCGCGAATTCCAAGAATTGTATTCTTGAGTTTATTTTTTGAGAGGCCATGAAGAAGCAGAACATGGAATACCCATATATTATAGGAAAGTTCTTCAGAATCTTGTCGGGTTTGACATCTGAACTAATGGCTTGTAATTAATGACCAAAAAATAAGTCATTAATATAATTCCATCACATGGCTCTTTATCTTTTTTTATATGTATGTGTGTTGTCATTGTTTCTTTGTTTCAAATGCTTCCTGTGTTAATGACTGCAGAATCCAGTCTTCTCTTTTTGGGGGCAGAAAACCAAGGGGGACAACTGTGTCTTCAGCACACTGGTTTTCATCTTTATCTATAAGAGAATAAAGCAGGAATCTGAGAAGAGACCGATACTTGTGGCTGCTCCAGCCTTTCAGGTGGGGAATGGGATTCTTCTTTCCCTCTTTAGATATTTGGAAATTTCTTGGTAAGTTTTTTGAACATTTCTCAGCGTGTCTTCCTCAGGTGCCTGAGACAAGACAGCGTTTACTTCTTATAAAGCTCAAATATGGTAATCCAGGATCCTTTTTCTAATAGCTGCTGACTTTCTCTTTTTTTTTTAAAAAAAAGTCAGCTATGGTTTTATATTTTAATACAGAATAAGAACATACTGAAGAGAAAAGGTGGTTACTGGTTGTATGTGCTTTTTTTGTTTGTTTAATCCATCATGACAGACGATATGGACTAGTTTAATAGATTAAATAGTGTTTGTGCTTGTTAGTTGCACTTTGTGCCTCCAAGTCCACCCTGCCCTGGTCTCCACCTGTCTGCCCAGGGTTGCAGATCTGTATGGGCCACCACCACAGGCCCCCTTTCTTTCTGGCTTCTGGTTGAGCCCACGCAGGAAATTGCAAAGGGAGGAGACTGAGGGCCCAGGGCTGCAGGATTCTCTTGGGGTTGCCTCACATCATCTTGTTGCTCTGTCCCGCTGTTTGAGGAATTATTCTCTTCTCTAGTCCCTTTAGAACTAAACTGTTGACAACTCAGCTGTTAGCTGGCCTGGTGCACCACTCTGTCTCTCCTTAGGTTTTTCTGTACCCTGCCTACATCTATTCAGTCCCTTAATTAAATCTTCTCTGATTATTCCAACGTCGAATGTTGCACTTATTTTCTGCTGGGGTACTGATGGATATAGTGCCATCCTGGGAAACTCTTGTGGATTTTGTCTGAGGAGTTTTTATTAAACACAAAAACTTAAAAGTGTTTAAAGTTATTTTCCCTATATAACTATTCTTTTTTTTTGGTTTCTGCATTTGTCTTTGCTATTAACATGAAAATAAGATAGGCTGTCCACTATATATTTTTTTCAATGCATATTTGGGGGTGGTAGAGCATTTTGTTGGTCAGAGTACAGCCTTTAGTTCTAATTAATACTAATATGTTCTGACAGTGGTTGTTTTAAAGCATATTTTCATAGCAGTGTTGATGTTTTATGTTAGTGAGTCTCATTTAGGCGTCCTACTTCTGAAGTTCTGAAATTAACCAGATATTATGAGAATGAACATTCAAAGAAACGTGCATTCTTTTTAAAAATTAACTTTCAGGTACAGACTATGCAGTTTTCCTCTTTGAATTCTTTCATGGATGTCAAGTAGTGCCTCACTGGAAGTCCTTATCATCATATGTAAACATACATGGCTGTCACTGTTGGAGATACAGCTCATGTGAGACCTGTGGCAAAGCTTCAGATGGAATAATTATGAACAGCATCGTAGGAGGTAGTTACTATAGGAAAATACAATAATGGGTCAAATAAAGTAGACACAAACTTTCATTAGTTAGGTGTGTTAATTTCCTTTTGGCAAAAGCTCAGTTCTCTTTATAAATTAAAAACTCCCTCCCCTCCCCTCCCTTCCTCCCTTCCCCCCTTCCCCTCCCCTTCTTCCTCCCTTCCCATCTTCCTCCTTTCCTTCCTTCCTTCCTTCCTTCCTTCCTTCCTTCCTTCCTTCCTTCCTTCCTTCCTTCCCTCCTTCCCCGCTTCCCCCTTTCCCCCTTTCCCCTTCCCCTCTTCACGTTCTCTTCTCTTTTCTTTTCTCAAATAAAAGACAGGTTCTCGGCCAGGCACGGTGGCTCACGCTTGTAATCCCAGCACTTTGGGAGGCTGAGGCGGGCAGATCATGAGGTCAGGAGTTCGAGACCAGCCTGGCCAACATAGTGAAACCTGGTCTCTACCAAAAATACAAAAATTAGCTGGCCATGGTGGTGCATGCCTGTAGTCCCAGCTACTCGGGAGGCTGAGGCAGGAGAATCGCTTGAACCCAGGAGGCGGAGGTTGTAGTGAGCCGAGATTGCGCCACTGCATTCCAGCATGGGTGACAGAGGGAGACTTTGTCTCAAAATAAATAAATAAATAAATAAATAAATAAGAAATAAAAGATAGGTCCTCACCATCTTGCTCATGCTGGTTTCAGTCTCCTGGCATCAAGCAAATCTCCCATCTTGGCCTCCCAACGTTCTGGTGCAAGTGTGAGCCATCACGCCTGGGCAGAAGCTCAGTTCTAAAACCCTCTTGGCCTGCTACTGTAGGATAGTTCATTATCAGCCCCTCCACAGTTTCAGAAAGATGCTGTTATAAGAATTTCTGTAGTTTTGTTAAGGGAATTTTTCCATTAGTTCTATTTTTTTTTTTATTTTTCTTTCTTAGCTGACATGTGAGTTACATAATCTTTTTTTTGTTTGTTTTTTTGAGACAGAGTCTCGATCTGTTGCCAGGCGCCAGGCTGGAGTCCAGTGGCGCGATCTCAGCTCACTGCAACCTCCGCCTCTGGGGTTCAAGCAATGCTCCTGCCTCAGCCTCCCAAGTAGCTGGGACTACAGGCGCATGCCACCACACCCAGCTAATTTTTTGTATTTTTTAGTAGACGAGGTTTCACCATGTTGGCCAGGATGATCTCGATCACTTGACCTCGTGATCCGCCTGCCTCAGCCTCCCAAAGTGCTGGGTGCTGGGATTACAGGCGTGAGCCACCACGCCTGGCCACATAAGCTTTTTAATTGAGATTCATGTGTTCAAAATCATGTTTTAATTTTGTTTTTGGTTTTATGGTAGCTTGATATGATGTGATACTACTTCTTGTGAAGTTGAAAGTTTATATTTTATGAAAGGGCACTGGGAAGTGAAAAAATTCTGTTTTTTATCTTGAGCTGCAGCTTAGTTTAGGATATTGGGATTAGCAATCACTGGAGTGGAATGTTGCCAATGGCTTCCTTAAAGTACCCTGGATTCCTCTTCTCTGGATTACTAGAGAGCAGCTTCTGAGCAAAGCTGCTGCAAACTGCAAAAGCTTGTGCTCAGTGAACTCAGTTAAGAAAGCGCTGGAGATGGTGAAAGTCAAGCCCCTTTAGATGGTGGTTCTTTCATGGACCAGGTGTCTTCTCTTTGTGAGCAGATTACCCCGTGTGGCAGCAAGGGTGTGTTAGGCATTCCTTTTTCCAAGAAAATATTTCCTGAGGCTGTAGGATTCAACTATGAGAGGCAGTTGTGGTGGTGGGAAAATGATATGAGAATTAACTGAGCTAATTAATATAAGGGATTTGTGAAGAGAAACAAGTAGAGAAGTAGTTGTAGAGAGATAATTTGTGAAAAAAGGATCAAAATAAAAGTGAATTGAAAGGGACACCTGAGGCGAAAGGTGGAATTCTTGTTCTATGAGAGCTTGTTTTCATTTTTTGCTCTGAAAAGGTTTTGTGGCCATATTCAGGGTTTTTTTTTGCATAATTAAAATTATAGGAGTGGCTTATAGCAGTAGTTACAGAATAAAAACGATTATTTCCTTCTCAGTGAGAGTCATCACCTCTTTCCGGTCTTAACCTCAGACTCTCATTTCTATCTCATTCTTCACTCTAGCATGAATAAGGAGGGCCTTGGTGCTAAGAACATGTGGTGGGAAAAACAAATCAAATGCCTCCAGGCATTGTTTATGGTCTAGAGAAATGGACATTTAGAAATCCAGCAACTTCGGGGTATGTTGAGTAGTTTACATATTATTAAAAGAAACTCTTGATGTTTTGATTGATCTGTGAGACTCCATATTATAGGGACTTATGACTTGTAGTTCAGCAGTGGAAAGCCTCTTCAGACAATCTGGCAATTCTTGATTGCATTGCTGTCCTTTAATTGTTGCCCATTTTCTTGTTCATGAACATGTTAATGCTATTGGTAGATGGAATTAAATGTATACATGTTTATTTATCTTAATTATTATTTATTAGGTAGAGGGGAAATACGTTGGGTGACTACAGCTTTTTGGAAAAGCCAGCACAGATTTGCATAATTGTTAATAGAAGATAATTAACTCCTTAGATTCTATCCTTTTAAAAAACTTATGTATGTATGTGTGTATATATTTATTGAGACAGAATCTTGCTTTGTTGCCCTGGCTGGAGTGCAGTGGTGTGGTTTTGGCTCACTGCAACCCTTGCTTCCCAGGCTCAAGTGATTCCTATGCCTGATCCTTCTGAGTAGCTGGCATTATAGGCACATGTCACCATACCTGGCTAATTTTTGTGTTTTTGGTAGAGATGGGGTTTTGGTGTCTTGGCCAGGCTGGTCTTGAACTTCTGGCCTCAAGTAATCCACCTGCCTTGGCCTTCCAAAGTGCTGGGATTACAGGTGTGAGCTGCTGCACCCAGCCTCTTTTTTCTTTTTAAACATTTATTCCATATAGTAACTATAGCTTCTGTATTTTATAATGTTCCTGATCATGTTGACCTGTGGTGATAATGGAATTGATAATAAGTGATGTTAATTAGAATATGAGCTGTATAGGACTTGCTCTCGAAAACAAGACCCATTTCTTTGAGGAGATCATCCCTCATCTATGTAAGGCTTCCAGAGACCATACAAAACTGCTGGTCTCAGTTCTGCTCTTGGGAGAAATCTCACTATGCCACTTCTTTTTTTTCATCTACATATCAACCCTCTACAGAAGTGAACATGTCTCTCAGTTCCCACCCTGTGAGTCTTGTAAGAAGATTAAATTCTTAAACTTTTAGCATTGTGTCTTATCATTTCCTTGCCCCTTTTCACTTCCCATTCTTCTCAAGGCATTCTAATACTATTTTGATCTTGCTATTCCACTGAAACTGTTCTAATCATTGACTTATACATTTTCCAGCCCAACCAGTCAGCCTTGTTCTCATTTCACTTGAACTTTTGGTATCATCCTACCATTCTGTCCTTGGCTCCCACACCTTTACACTCTTGGGAGGATTTGCTGTACTCACCATCTTTATTTTCTCATCTCTTATTTTTTTAGCCCACTCCAATTGGGCTGTCAAATAGTTTTTATCAAGCTCATCTCTAGGCCAAAGCCAGGAGTCAGTTCTTTATCTTCATGTTACTCAACCCTTCATCCTCACCATCCTTGCAACACATTCTTTTTTTTTTTTTTTTTTTTTTTTAGAATAAAAAGAATGAAAGAGAGAAAGGAAGAGGAAGAGATTTTAGAAAAAGAGAGAAAAAGAGAAAGAAAGAAACTGCAAAAGAAAGAAAAAAATGAAAGAGAAAGAAAGAGG
>CAUYQU010034491.1:0-44163 GCA_963574635.1 Cheracebus regulus | reverse complement strand
TCCCCCACAAAGGACAGCTTTGCAGGGCCATTTCAAGATACCACAAAGAAACACGTTTTGGGGTAAACTACTTGTATTTTCTTCCTTGTCTCATAATGTTATGCCAGAGTCTGTTTGGAAAGTAAGTCATGATATATAGGGTCAAATAAAACCCATCCGATGAGACTTTATGGTTTGTAGGGCATGACTCCCTAGACCCCTTAGATAGATATTTGGACAAGATACAAAAAATCAGAGCTTAGTCCTCACTAGTTTGAATAATAACGGTGGGCTCTGTGAGGTAGCATCTGCCCCAGGCTGTCTGTCCCTTGCTTTGAGATGATTAGGGCAGGGGAATAGTGTCCTACAGTGTAAGAGCCCAATAATGCGGCTGGTAGGAGCTGGGGGCTCTGGATTGGTTAGTCTGATGAAAGGTGCCTTTGAGGGAATCATTTTTTATCACTAGGAATCCAATAACCCTGAGAGGGGCAGTCCTTCTCTAGCCTCAATGATAAAACTTCAGGTACATAAACTTCTTTTGTTTGTTTGTTTGAGATGGGGTTTAGCTTTTGTTGCCTAGGCTGGAGTAGTACAAGTGCACGGTTTCAGCTCACTGCAACCTCCGCCTCCCGAGTTCAAGTGATTCTCATGCCCCAGCCTCCCAAATAGCTAGGATTACCGGTGCCTACCATCAAGGCCAACTAACTTGTATTGTTAGTAGAGACGGGGTTTCACGTTGTGGGCCAGGCTGGTATTGAACTCCTGACCTCAGGCAATCCACCTGCTTTGGCCTCCCAAAGTCTTGGGATTACAGGTGTGAGCCACTGCACCTGGGCACCTGACAGAAGTGCAGATAAGGGCTGATGCCAGCATAGCTAGGAGGCATGGCTAACTCCACCTGTCCTAGGCCTTATCTAGAATCTAATGCTCAAAAGTTACAGAAGCAGTTTATGACCTTAAAAGCATTTAGCAAACTTAACATCTGACCTGGATAATTTAGACCAAATGTTTGCATTTTGAAGATATTTTGATTTTACCAATAATCTTTAAAATTGTCTTTATTTCCCAAAGATTACCTAAGTCACATGAACTAAAAGGTATTACATTTTTTAGTTTTCTGATAAAATATTTGATTTAAGCTCTTATTATTATTAAACCAGTTAGTTAAAGCTCTTTCATATTACACACACAACATATATAACTACATAGACAGATAGAAGATAAAGGATCATTCTGTAAGCTGGGAATTGAACCCTAAGCCTGGGCCACCATTACGGAAAGAGAAAGCATGGGCACGTGGTTCCAAGGTCAGGCTCCTAAGGATGTGCAAGACAAGAAGGAGACTTCATCCAGTTTTTTTCAGGGACCTGCAGCAAAGTTTGTAACTGACCAGTTTGCTGGCCCGTCTTGAAAACTGGGCCTATAGCTGTCCTAAGCCAGTGTTCTATCCTAAGGTACCCCTCTTTATGATAGAAAAATACAGAAAAGACACACAACACACTATGGCTTACGACTAGCCTCATAAATCCTTTTTGTTTTCACCAATCAAAACTTTACAGAGGGGATAAACAGTATTTTTTTATTTTTATTTTTTTAACCATTTAATCAACCAATGTGCACAGAGAGAGAGGAAAGCATTGCCCGAGGCAGGGTGGGAAAGGCTAAAGCGCTCAAAGAAGCCAGAGAAAGACCCACCCATTGCAGTGACACTGAAAAGTGCAGGCGGCTGCTTGTAGGCAGTGAGGGATATTTTCCAGCAGTCCTGCCAGCTCTCAAGTTTCCACTCTTAGGCAGGAAAAAGCTCCCTATGTCCCACGATCCTGTACATGCCTAATCCTGTCACCCACAGCCATTTGCAAAGGGTACAAGGCAGATTAATTCAAGAATAGCAGTTAACATCCCGTAGTGCCAAAAGGGACTTTACCTACTGAGAGGGACTTTACTGAGTGGGGCTTCTAACCCCCTAAATCTTAGAAGGGACTCTAATCCTCCTAAGTTGGGCCTCTAACCCAAGGTCAAACATCCTTGCTTTTTTTTTTTTTTTTTTTTTTTGAGACAGAGTTTCGTTCTTGTTACCCAGGCTGGAGTGCAATGGCGCCATCTCAGCTCACCGCAACCTCCGCTTCCTAGGTTCAAGCAATTCTCCTGCCTCAGCCTCCTGAGTAGCTGGGACTACAGGCACATGCCACCATGCCCAGCTAATTTTTGTATTTTTAGTAGAGACGGGGTTTCACCATGTTGACCAGGATGGTCTTTATCTCTTGACCTCATGATCCACCCGCCTTGGCCTCCCAAAGTGCTGGGATTATAGCATCTTTGCCTTTTACCCTCTCTTAGGAGACACTCTAACTCCCCTAAGTAGTGCCTCTAACCCAATCCCATCCTTTATCCGAGTACCCACCACTTATCCAAAGTTGTCCAGTGTTGCAGTCTATTTCCTTTGGGTCAGGGAGTTCTCCTCAGTATCATCCCTTCAGCGTTCACCAGAAAGGTGTTACCGGACCCCACCACTTACCCGAAGTTAGCCATTGGGCTGGGGGTTTCTGTACTATAGTCACTTCCGTGGTCACCAGAAAGATGTTACAGGACCCCAGTACTTACCCAAAGTTAGCCTTTGGATCAGGGGTTTCTGTACTATAGTCCTTTCGTGGTTGGCAAAACGATGTTACAGGAAAGGGGTCCTGATCCAGATTCCTAGAGAGGGTTCTTGGATCTCACACAAGAAGGAATTCAGGGTAAGTCCGTAAAGTGAAAATAAGTTTATTAAGAAAGCAGAGGAATAAAAGAATGGCTAATCCATAGACAGAGCAGCTCCGAGGGCTGCTGGTTGCTCATTTTTATGGTTATTTCTTGATTACATGCTAAACAAGGGGTGGATTATTCATGCATCCCCTTTCTTTAGACCTTATAGGGTAACTTCTTGACATTGGCATGGCATTTGTAAACTGTCATGGTGCTGGTGGGAGTGTAGCAGTGAGGAGACCTGAGGTCACTCTTGTTGCCATCTTGGTTTTGCTGGGTTTTGGCTGGCTTCTTTACTGCAAACTGTTTTATCAGTAAGGTCTTTATGATTTGTATTTTGTGCCGACCTCCTATGTCATCCTGTGACTTGGAATGCCTTAACGGTCTGCGAATACAGCCTTTAGGTCTCACTCTCATTTTACCCAGCTCCTATTCAAGATGGAGTTCCTCTGGTTCACACGCCTCTGACACTATCACTGTTTTTTTGATGCATAGATTTTCTTATATTTGTCCAGTGGGAGTCTCTCCAAGCTAGCTCCTGCATCATTTTGACAGGTCCCCATCATTCTTTGAGCATGTCCTTACTTTTTGACATGAGATGTTTCAGGCTCACCATCCCTGGAATGAATTTTTTCTTAAAAACAACAAAACACTACTGTCCCCTAACTCACCCCCGACCACCTTGTTTTCTTTTTGTAGAGAATGGCATTTTTTTTTTTGAGACAGGATCTCTTTCTGTCAGCCAGGCTGGAGTACAGGGATGTGATTATGGCTCACTGCAGCCTTGACCTCCTAGGCTCAAGTGATCCTCCCATCTCAGCCTCCCAAGTAGTTGGGACCACAGGTGCATGCCACCATGCCTGGCTAATTTTTGTATTTCTTGTAGAGATGAAGTTTCATCATGTTGTCCAGAATGGTCTATAACTCCTGGACTCAAGCAGTTTGCCTGCCTTGGCCGCTCAAAGTGCTGGGATTTACTTGTTTCCTTTTTTTTTTCCTTTTTATTTTATTTTTTAAAAATAGAGACATGGTTTCACCATGGTGCCAAGGCTGGTCTCAAACTCCTGGGCTCAAGTGATCCTCCCACCTTGGCCTCCCAAAGCATTGATATTATATAAAGGCATGGGCCAGCATGTCTGGCCATACATTTTTTTCACTTAACAATTTATCCTGCAAATCATTCCACGTGAGTTCATAAAGTACCTAGAATAAAGAATAAGCTTCCACCACGGTCACCACTGGAGAGCAGCAGCCATGGCTCTTCACTACCCTGTGGCCATGGGCCTCAATAAGGGCCACAAGGTAACCAAGAACTCGAGCAAGCCCAGCCACAGTCACTGCCGTGGCCGTCCGACCAAACACACCAAGTTCGTGCGGGATATCATCCGGGAGGTGTGTGGCTTCGCCTCATACAAGATGTGTGCCATGGAGTTACTGAAGGTCTCCAAGGACAAACGGGCCCTCAAGTTCATCAAGAAAAGGATGGGGAGGAGCTGAGCAATGTCCTGGCTGCCATG
This sequence comes from Cheracebus regulus, assembly GCA_963574635.1. Classification (NCBI taxonomy): domain Eukaryota; kingdom Metazoa; phylum Chordata; class Mammalia; order Primates; family Pitheciidae; genus Cheracebus; species Cheracebus regulus. The sequence goes on along the minus strand of CAUYQU010034491.1, from coordinate 39,925 downwards.
AGGAAAGCTGCTGCCAAGAAAGACTGAGCCCCCTCCCCTGCCCTCTCCCTGAAATAAACAGCTCGATTCCCCCCAAAAAAGAATAAATATTAGAGCCAGATGTGGTATTTCATGTCTGTAATCTCAGCTACTTGGGAGGCCGAGGTGGGAGGATTGCTTGAGACCAGGAGTTTAAGACCATCTTGGGCAACATGATGAGACCCCCATCTAAAAAAATAAATTAAAAAGAAATTAGCTGGATGTGGTGGCAAGCACCTGTAATCCCAGCAACTTAGGAGGCCAAGGTGGGAGGATCAACTGGACACAGGAGTTCAAGGCTGCAGTAAGCTGTGATTGTGCCTGTGAGCAGCTACTGTACTTCAGCCTAGTGACAGAGAAAGGCTCCCTCTCTAAATAATAATAATAATAATAATAATAATAATAATTCTAGGAGGTGAAAAATTAGGTAAATGACTACTTTTGTACAATGTGTGTAGAGATAAATTACCAAATTCTTCCTTTTCAGATAGATGTGGATTGAAGATCTTTAGAATTCAGCTAATCAAATCAAAATCTGATGGAGCCATGAGAGTCCTTTACAAAGCCTTTCTGTGGTTAGTGTGTATTTTCCCTCTCCCTCTCCCTCTGGTTAGGACAAACTTAGTAAAGACTGAAGAAAACTAACTTCTCTGGCATAGTGCATGTGTGATACTTTCACCTACCCAGAAACCTACAGGGTCATTTATGTAATGACCACTGGACTGGGAATCTGAGTTTAGGTTCTGGTTCTGTCTTCAATTTATTCTGTAACTTTTGATGGATCAAGAAATGAGCCGGGTGTGGTGGCTCATGCCTGTAATTCTAACACTTTGGGAGGTCAAGATGTTAGACCTGAGGTCAAGGCAGATCACCTGAGGTCTGGAGTTCGAAACCAGCCTGGCCAACACAATGAAACCCTGTCTCTACTAAAAATACAAAAATTAACCAGGCAATTGGTGCATGCCTACAGTCCCAGCTACTCGGGAGGCTGAGGCAAGAGAATCGCTTGAACCTGGGAGATGGAGGTTGCAGTGAGCAGAGATAGCACCACTGCACTCCAGCCTGGGTGACAGAGTGAGAGACTGTCTAAAAAACAGAGATGAAACAAATGATCAGAACAGAGATGAAAAAAACAAAATAAAACTCTGTGAGTTATTTTGTCATCCATAAAACTGGTTTAATGCTACCTGTTCTGAGAAGACTAAACGATTTCAATATTGCATAGAAAGTAAATGGTCCAAGACAAAGCAGCGATGTCATGTGTTATAGTTTATATAAAAGAAGATAAGTATTTGCCCAAGAATATCATGTGAAGTAGAGAGACAATGCAATATCTCTATCTGAAAATATTAGAGAAAAAAACAGATTAGGAAGAAAATTATTTCAATGTATCTGTAAGTGCTATAAGAATTAAGATAATACTTGTTTAATGCTTAATGGAAGTCCAAAACTATGCTATCAAATCTACAGTATAGCCAGGCAGCAATGCCAAAGATTTAATTGAAAAAACAAATTCAAGATGCAGAAGGATTGAGTAAAAGGATTTATTATTGCCTAGTCAAATTGTTGACCTAGGCAACAGGGCACAGAAATGCCTAAAAGTGTGCATTAAAAGCAAGTAATAGGCCAGCAGCGTACTCAGGATTGTAATAGAAGACCATTTCCTAGAATTGGAAACAGAAAAAATCAGCTGAGCCTGAAATTCAAAGGTGTACCCAGGATCATGTCAAATGTTATTTTAAAAAAAGGAACCTGCCTGGGCACAGTGGCTCACGCCTGTAATTTTGGGAGGCCGAGGTGAGTGGCTCACTGGAGGTCAGTAGTTCGAGAGCAGCCTGGCCAACATGGTAAAACCCTGTATCTACTAAAAATACAAAAATTAGCTGTGCATGGTGGTGCATGCCTGTAATCCCAGCTACTCAGGAGGCTGAGGCACAAGAATTGCTTGAACCTGAGGGGCAGAGGTTGCAGTGAGCTAAGATCATGTCACTACACTACAGCCTGGGCGATAGGGCCAGTCTCAGAGAAAACAAAAACAAAAAACCATAAAAAGGGAAACCTGAATACATATTTTTAATTTTTGAACTTTGATAACAATAAAGAATATGTTATACAACTAAGAGGGGTTGGTAACATTTAAAGAATACTAAATAGAATTATTTTGGACCTTAGAATCCAAATAAAAGCCAGAGGGACTGAAATAAGTATCTTTAAGATACTTCAAGCTAATAGTCATCAATGATAAATAGCAACAAGTATAATAGCTTTCATCTATTATAGCTTAACTGTGGGACAAGTACTGTGTGAAGTCCTTTAGATATACTACCTCATTTAAGTATCAGAACAGAGATGAGTTAGATCAATACTGCCCTTAGACTTGGGCAAGAAGGGCCCCTATCCTGCGTCTCTGCTTTAGAGGGCCTTCGCTATCAGGATTTCTGCCATTCAGGCCTCAGGGAAGTTCTCCACTCTGCTTACCCCGTGTCCTCAAAACCAAACGTGACTACTTCTGAATACTCTGTAGCTCTGTGGGCTGTGCCACGGCCAGCATTGGAAACAGACATGGTTTTGGACTTTGCAGAGGATTGCAGTGGTGGAAATGTGTAGGTAAGCAAAGGCAAATTAACTCATCAAGTCATGCCTTTCAGATAGCACAGATGCAACAGATTCTTGCCGAATGAAACCTCTTTCTCCAGTAGTTTCCAGTGTCCATTTTCCTTTATTCTTTTGGTGTTTGAATCAGTAGTTCCAGAAGTAATCACAAATTCAATAGCATTCACTGCAAGCGCACATGGTGTCTGGGGAACATTTTTCACTAAGAAACAATTCATAGGACTCTTCAATATTTACATGTAACACGTGAGAGGCAGGATATTAATTTCTCCATTAGCAATTACATGCATATTGAATGTGGAATCAAATATAGTTCTGTGTTTTATTTTATTTTTTTATTTTTTTTTGAGACGGAGTCTCCCCCTGTTGCCAGGCTGGAGTGCAGTGGCACGATCCCAGCTCACTGCAACCTCCGCCTCCCGGGTTCAAGTGATTCGCCTGCCTCAGCTTCCCAGGTAGCTGGGACTACAGGCATGCGCCGCTGTGCCTAGCTGATTTTTGTATTTTTAGTAGAGACGGGGTTTCACCATGTTGGCCAGGATGGTCTTGATCTCTTGACCTTGTGATCTGCCTGCCTCGGACTCCTAAAGTGCTGAGATTACAGGTGTGAGCCACTGTGCCCGGCCCCATCTAACGTTTTTATGATACTTAGTAGAGATGAGGTCTTGCTATGTTGCTCAGGCTGGCCTCAAACTCTTGAGATCAAGTGATCCTCCTACCTCAGCCTCCCAAAGTGCTGAGATTACAGGCAAGAGCCACCATGCCTGGCCAATTTTAATGAATTCTTAGAGATCAAGTATGGGCTAGCATGTCAATCTGTAATAGCTCATAGCAGAGGAAAATACTGAGAAAGTTATGCAAGAAACACCAAAAAATAGACTGTGATAATTAACCATCTTCCCTCCTACACACACTGTCAGAGATGAGATGATCCCCGTATTACAGAAATGTTTATGAACACAGAAAAAGGTGAAAATAAAATTATTAATACATAGTTTGGACAAGGGCCCTGATGGCTGAGGCTGCCATACACTGTTGGAGGAAGGAATAGTGGAAAACAAGTTGGCTATATTAGAAAAGATTTTAAAAATACACATGCTGTGTGATCAAATAATTCCAGCTGCTGAAATGTATTATATGCTAATAGCAAAAAAAGGTAGAGAAATTTACTTATAAAGTTGTTTCTATTTTCCAGCAAGAAACAGATGGCACACTTAAGCTGGAAAAGTGAAGTGAATTTAATGAAGGACTATTTATAAAGGCGTGGGCAGGGTTAAGGGAAATCAGCAAAAGATGGCGGAGTGCTCTGGGGCTAGGAGCGGGAGGAATACCTTTCCACCCTAAGCATGAAGGTGCAGGGGAGAGAGCTATTACAGGAACCCAGGGAGGGCGGTAACAGTAGGAGAGAACCTCCAACTAGGTGTGGTGGCATCTAGTTCAGCTAATCAGTAGCCCTTTGGGGAGCAAGCTTGGGACAGAAATACCCTGATCTCCCTTTTGTCATGTCCTTGGACTTCTTGCTGGCGCCTCCCATTGGCCAAACCTACTGGAGTCCAGAGGGCAAGGAAGCCCAGTGATGTAAAGGTCAGCCTCCGGAACCAAACAACATGGTGGAGAAGGGTAGAGGATGGACTGAAAGCTATTCAAAAGATCCAGCACAGTGTTTGCCATGGTATTGCTTATAATGGTAAAATATTGGAAACCACCTAAAGTCTAACACTTGGGAATTTGCAAAACAACTTCCATTAGGTTCATATCTGGGGATATGTGCCACCATTAAAATTTAAGTTTTGGAAGTATAATTTATTAAGATGAGATGTTCATAATATATTGTTGAATGAAACAAAATTTTATGTACAACCTGATCACAGTTTTCTGTCATCACTGTGTGTGTGTGTGTGTGTGTGTGTGAATTTTTACATTAAAAATGTCTGGACGAATCTAATGTTAATGATGATTCTTTGAAGGTAGTGAGATTACAGATCATTTTAATATTCATAATTTTGCTTTTCTGTATATTCTGCTTTTTCTACAATGTGTAACATAAAATTAAAGTTCTTTTTAGAAAAACGGGAGAGATGGCATGATCCCAAATTAATTCTATGAGTTAAATAGGTGCTATTATTAATGTTGATAAGGAAGATTCCTTAAAACTTCTATTAGAAGCCAATTTCATTTATGCATACAGTTGCAAAATTCTTAAATAAAATTTCAGCAAAGACTTGGCAATAATAATCATTGTATATTTAACTAGAAGCCAATTACTGCAGTGAGTAACTTACCTGATTATCTAACTTATTTTCATACAACTCTATGAAGAAGGTATTAATATTTCCATTTTAAGGTAAGGAAATCAAAGCTTAGAAAACACCTATGTCTAAAGTTACATGGTTAATAAATGGTCAAGCTATATCCAAAGTCAGGTCTGTCTTCATCTAAACCCAGTGTTTTCAACCTCATGACTTGGTAGAAGTCATCTATCTCCAAATACAAGACCAGCAGATCAAAAAGAAAACTTTGAATATATTACATCATGTCAATAGAGTGAATAGTGAACATCAGAAGAATATAGACACTACTAAGACATTGTGTACTTTTTATTTATTTTTTGGGGACAGGATCTTACTCTTACCCAGGCCTGAGTAGGTCTTGGCTCACTGCAACCTCTGCTCTCTGGGTTCAAAAAATAAATTCTAGTAAGCTCTAAGAAAGAAGAGACCAACACAAATTACTTATTTGGATGGAGCGGGATAGACGGGGCAGGCTGGGGTGAGGAGGAATGCATCAGGTGCAGGGTGGGTGAAGGGAGAAGGACACAGGGCCTGCAGGGTGGGTGAAAGGGAAGGGACACGGGAACACCGAGGGCAGTACCTGGAAGGACAGTACCACAGGCGGGGCTTCCCTGAAGGAGTCTGCAAACCTTTGCCAGGTACGCTTAGCAGTGCATTTTATTTGATGGGTGAGAGGGGAGCTTTGGAAGTTTGTTTTTATATTTATGAAATGTTCATTTTCACTGGGGATGTTTTATCTGCAGATGTCTTTTATTTTGGAGACTTTCTCAGACATCTGCTGTGGTCGCAGGTGATGGTGCCTGAATTCGATTTTAGCCCACATGTCAGGCGAAGACTGCCCAGCAAACCGAAACTGTGAATTTCAAGTTGATTCTCAGAAGTTTACCAGGACACAGTGCTGGTTAAGCTGAGGGGGGTAGGATATAGTTATTATTATTTGTATTATTTCCATTTCACAGGTCCGGTCTAGAGAGTTGTGTTTGCTATAGAGATCAGTGCCTATCATGAAACAAGTCTAGCAATTGTGAGCAGATCTGAATCATGTTCATATGTTGGCAGTTTCTGTTAGTTTTCCATACAACAGCCATCATACTTTTTTTCACGGTCTAGAGTTATGCTGTCCAATACGGTAACCACTACCCACATGTGGATATTTAAATTAAAATTAATTAAAATTAAATGACATTAAAAATTCAGTTCCTCAGTGGTACCAGCCAGAATGCAAGTGCTCGAAAGTCATTTGTGGCCAGTGGCTATTCACTGGAGAGTACAGGGCTATAGAAGAGTTCTCCCATCTCAGAAAGTTCTGGGCAGTGTCAGTCTAGAAGTTTCTTAATTTTCTCTTTAAAATAGTGGATGACTTCCACACACAGTTGCTTGTGGGCAGATAATTTTATCATTCAGCTTCTCACAATTTTTATCCAAGAGCCTATAAAATTCAATTTTGGTAAACACACTTGATTGGAGATTGTCATTTCCTAAAGGGCAGAGATGTTCTTCCTCTATTTCTGTGGAGAGGCTTAGTTCACTAAATTTAATAAGTGTTTGCTGGTGCCAATTACCATAGCATACTGAACTCTGCACAAGGCCAAGCAAATGTTATGTCTGAGGCAGCCTTAATATTTTTCAAGCAATCTCTAGTTGGTTTCATAGCATGTAGAAAAGGAATCCGGCATTTCTTGGCATCCTTGGAAGTTTGAGATATTATTGTGTCAGTGTAGGGATGGGTGCGTACACACCTCCTGGCGTTGCTAGCAAAGAACTATGGGCAGACTCAGGGTCCCCACTTAGATTAATTCACTACCTCAGGGAGCAGGGATTGGTAGGATGAGGGGTAAGAGACCAGCTTGGAGCTTAGTTCTTGTACTTCCATGTTTTCATTCAACAAGCATTAATGGAACCCTATGACATGCCAAGCATTACAATAGGCACTGGGGACTGAAGAGATGAAAATGACAAGGTCCCTGCCCTTGAAGAACTTATAATCTAGTGGGGAGCAGACAATGAAGATTTAATTCCATGTGGCCAATTTTAATTCCATGCAGTAAATGCAGTGACAGGGGTCAGGGGCACTATGAGGAGATCAGGGAAAGCCTCCTGCAGAAGCGACACCCACTATTATAGAGGCCCAAGAGCAGATGTCTCTATACTAGGAGGACTGTGCATCTGGGGATTTGGGTGAGAAAAGGGTGTTCTAGAGAAGCAGAGAAGTGGGGCAGATGTATAGTTGATGTGGGTTTGGCTTTGTTCATGTAATTGATGGAAACTCATGACAAGATGGAAGAGCAAGGAGCAGACCTGGACTATTATCATTCTCCTCATTCTGAATTTGAGCCAGAGTTGATGAGTTTTAGAACACAGTCATATGTGAGTTGGAGTTAGTGGAATGCCAGAGAATGAGGGTGACTCTAAAAATAGCTTTCACCAACTGTTGCCGTGATTCTAACGTGGATTTTTGGCATGCCTCCGGAGAGCTACCCGTGGGTTTGGGACTATAGCAGGAAATGACCATGGAGAATGTGGGCAGAAGATTGAGCCAGTTGATCTGCAGCAGCTTGTGTCTTAGGGGGCGGGGGCTTAGAGGCAAACGAGGTGAGAAAAACTGCAGTAGACAGGGAGGCAATGCGTGGGATCTGCCTCAAGAACACTCTCATTTGCCATTATTGCTACCAAATTGTGCAGGAGGAGTAGACATCTCCAGTCCAATCCATCCAACCAAGGACCCTGGTTTACATATTTTACCCATTGTCATGGGCACTCAGTATGTGTCTCTCTCCATGAACTTCCCTTCTGATAGGCAGAAAGTCTTTCTTAGTGATTTAGGTAGACTGAGGTAGTCATTTAGTTGAGATTATGGCAGTTTTTGGCATGGTCTATCTAACTCATGGCAGGTCTAAATCTGACCTTCTCCTACTTATTTGCTCTTTTACCTTCAAATTCCTCAAGATAGCTTTTCCTCTAGTTAGGCAGGCCTGTCCGAGGTCACATTCTGTCCATTTCTACCTTCTTGCCTTTTGCTTTCCTCTACAATATGCTCTCTCTTTCTCTTCTTTTTCCTTCCTTTAACAAATGCTACCCATTGTTCTCACTGTTCAAGACCCAGCTCATGTAATCTTTTCCTCTTTAGGATTTTTGTGTTTTAGTCCAAATCCTGCCATCTGACACTGAGACATTGATGTTGAAGAGAAGAAATCATTTTAGAGACCACTTAAGACCTTTATCTTGATTAATCTGTTCTTTCTCTCTTCTTTTGGAAGAAGACTGTTCGTTCTTGTAAACATTTTCTATTGAAAAGACAAATATAACATCTTCATCAAAGGAGAGAATGAACTCCCATAATCCCATTATCTTAATATAATAATTTTAAGCACTGCACAGTTCCTTCTCAGTCATGCATATTGTTTTATATCAGCTCATAAACCATTTTGTATTGTTTTTTTTCCCTCCAGTCAACATTATAACCCAAACACTTCGTATGTTTTTTCACAGAAGTATAACATTCCCACTTGTTACTGTACTGTGATTTTATCTATCCATCAAGCCACTCTCCTGATACTGGACATTAGGCTACTCACGGTGTATCTCATTTTTTTTTTTTTGAGACGGAGTCTCACTCTGTTGCCAGGCTGGAATGCAGTGGCACGATCTCGGCTCACTGCAACCCCTGCCTCCCGGGTTCAAGCGTGTGTAATAATAAACTAGGTGTATGTGAAAGTACAGGTTGAGCAGGGTTATGATGGCTACAACAAATAAGAAGCGATTTTCCTGCCTCAGACTCCCAAGTAGCTGGGACTACAGGTGTGCACCACCACACCTGGCTAATTTTTGTATTTTTAGTAGAGACGGGGTTTCACCATGTTGGCCAGGATGGTCTCAGTCTCCCCACCTCATGATCCGCCCAGAGCTGGGTTTACGGGTGTGAGCCACCGCGCCCGGCCAAAGCTGCCATTTCAAAAGAATGACCTGTTGCTGTTGATTCCATCTGCTCTTAGCTCTGAGAATTTGTGCCATCAGTGATCCCTCTCTTGCATCTTATTCTCTCATTGTCTTCAGACACCTGTTAAATCTACAAAGATGTTTCGTCCTATCTATCCTACAAAAATCTCAACCCTGTTACATGCCGTCCTCTGTGGCCTCCACTACTTCCCAACCCACCCATACTTTTACCGCCTGTTATTTGTCTCTCCTCTCCTCACTTCAACACAGTGTGGAGGGTCCTCAAAAAAGTAAAACTATCTTATGATCCAGCAGTCCCACTACCGGGCATATATTCAGAAGAAATGAAATCAGTTGAAGAGGTATCTGCACCCCCATGTTCACTGCAGCTTATTCACAAAAGCCAATATAGGAAATCAACTTATATGTCCATCATGGAATGAATGGATAAAGAGAATGTGATGTATATAGACACAATGGAATACTATTCAGCTTTAAAAAGGAAGGAAAGCTTGTCATTTGAGACAACATGGATGAGACTGGAAGACATTATGTGAAATAAAATGAGCTAGGCACAGAAGGACATTTTTTTTTTTTTTTTTATATATAGAGACAGGGTTTCTCCATGTTGGTCAGGCTGGTCTCAAACTCCCAACATCAGGTGATCCGCCTGCCTCGGACTCCCAAAGTGCTGGGGTTACAGGCATGAGCCACCGCGGCTGGCCTGCCAGTCTCTTTTTAACAACTCATCTCCAAGTCCAAAGAGGTCTTCTCAGTCCTGCTGTCCTTGACATTGACTGTCCCCTTTATTTTGAAACTTCTTTCCCAGGCTGTTTGTGACACCACATTTCCATTGTGCTTCTCTGCTTTCTCTCTAGATCTTTTTTTTTTTTTTTTTTTTTTTTGACAGAGTTTTGCTCTTCTTGCCCAGGCTGGAGTGCAATGGCACAATCTTGGCTCACTGCAACCTTCACTACCGGGTTCAAGCAAGCCTTCTGCCTCAGCCTCCCAAGTAGCTGGGATTACAGACATGTGCCAACACACCTGGCTAATTTTGCATTTTTAGTAGAGATAGGGTTTCTCCATGTTGGTCACGCTGGTCTTGAACTCCTGACCTTAGGTGATCCGCCCTCCTCGGCATGAGCCACCGTGCCTGGCCCTCCCTAGATCTTTCTCTGCCTTTCTCATGGCCTCCTTTCCAGCCTTTCCAAAATGAAGGTCTTTCTCCAGGGCTCGCCTTGGCCCTTTTTTCTTGCCTTCTCCCCTCTCTTTCTAGGCAGTCATTTACTCTCACATCTTTAGCTAATGACGCCGTGCGAATGATTCCATATCCGTGGTCACATCTCCCAAGTCCTCAGCTCACCTTCGCCATCGCTAGTGTCAGCACAGCTCCCTGGTACCGGTCCAGCATCCCACAGCCAGCACACTCAGGACCCAACCCTCCATCTTTGCTCCTCACCCAGGCTTTCCAGCTGAGTTTCTTTTTTTCCTATCCTTCTACAGATGGTCCAAAACCTCTGAATCATCTTTCATTCTTTCCTCTCCTCATATCTCGCCAACTGATTTAGCATCCAGAATGTGCCTCATCCATTTTCTAATTTCCATTCAAACCCACAAAGTTTTTATTTAGAAAAATTTTGAAATACAAAACCAGTATATGCTGGTGTCAAAAATTCAAATGATATCTAATCTGTCACAGGAGTGGAGTTAAATAAATGAAAAAAAGGAAGAAAAAAGTTCAGGTGATATGATGTGTATTAAACACATGTAATATTATTGTAATCAGGTGTATGATTATATGGAGCAAAAAGTGAAATTTTCTCTTGCTAAATTCATTCCCCAACTCCTCTCCAAACTTGATTTCCTTTCCCAGTAGAGATGACTGTTTACACTCATATTTTTTTTAAAAAAAATGGATTTATAATCATAATCACACTTCTTACATTAGTGGGATTATACTATATAGTATCTTACTCCCCTATCCCATGTAATATGTGAGTCTTCCATGGAAGAGGATACAAAGTCCAGAAATAAATCCACACATACATAGGCGATTAATTTTGAGAAAGTATAAAGTCAATTCAATGGCAAAAGGATAGTCTGCAACATCAACACACACAAGATTAACTTCAATCTTTCAATCTCACAAAATATATGAAAGTTGACTCAGATGGATCATAGACCGAAACATAAGGGCGAAAACATTAAGTTTCTAGACAGAAACATGGGAGAAATATTTGTGACCTTGAGCTAGGCAAATATTTTTTAGGACACAAAAACATGAACCAAAAAAGAAAAAAAATAATAAAGTGTATTTCACCAAAGTTAAAAACCTCTGCTCTTTGAAATATACCATTAAGACATTGCAAAGGCAAGTTATGGACTAGGAAACATTTGTAAAATACACATTGGATAAAAGATTTGTATTTAGAATATATAAAGATACAATTTGGCAACACGAAGACAATCCAACTGTAAAAAGAACAAAAGATTTGAATAGACATGTCACAAAAGAAGACATATTGATGGCAAATAAACACATGGAGAGTGTTCAGTATCATATCATGAGGACAAGGAAGATTAAGTGCACAACGAGCTATCACTAGACCCTTGCTAGACTGGTTCAAATGAAAAAGGCTAACAAAAGCAAGTGCTAACAAGGGTATGGAACAACCAGAACTTTCGTACATTGCTGGTGGGGATCTAAAATACATCCCACCTTGGAATACAGTTTGGCAGTTTAAATTTACCTTCATCACACCACCCTGTTAGATTTCTATTTATCACATGACTTAGCAGATCTGCTCCTAGGTATTTACCCAAGAGAAATGAAAACATATGTTCACACAAAATACCTGCAAACAAATGTTTTTAGCAGCATTATTCCTAATGACCAAACGGAAACAATCCAAATGTTCATCAATTGGTGACTGGACAAATTGTGGCATATCCATTCAATGGAATACTACTAAGAAATAGAAAGGAACAAGTTACTGACACATGCAACAACTTGGATGAATCTAAGACATTACGCTAAGTAAAAGAAACCAGACACAGAATGCTACATACTACGTAATTCCATTTATATCAAAAGGCAAAGCTGTAGAAACAGAAATCAAATCAGTGGCTGCCAGGGGGAGGGTAGGGGACAGACTGCAAAACGGCACAATGGAAGTCTAAGGGTAGTGGAAATGTTCTATACTTTGAATGTGGTGATGGTTATAGGATTTCATAGAGTTGCTGAAACTCACTGAACACTTTTAAAAGCTGAATTTTCATCAAACTGTAAACTGCTTGTGATTGTGGATGACTTTGTTCTTTGCTTCTTGTGTTTTTCAGTTTTCTAAATTGTACATAGTAACTTTTATTTTTTGTTTTTCTGAGACAGAGTTTTTGTTCTTGTTGCCCAGGCTGGTACATACTAACTTTTAAAAAATAAAGATTATTCTGAAAACCTGAAAAAAAGGGTGATTTTTTTTTTTTTTTTTTTTTTTTTTTTTTTTTTTTTTTTGAGACTGAGTCTCGCTCTGTCGCTTGGGCTGGAGTGCAATGGCATGATCTCAGCTCACTGCAACCTCCACCTCCCAGGTTCAAGCTATTCTCCTGCCTCAGCTTCCCAAGTAGTTAGGATTACGGCTCCTGCCACCATGCCCAGCTAATTTTTGTATTTTTAGTAGACACAGGGTTTCACCATGTTGGCCAGGTTGGTCTTGAACTCCTGACCTCGTGATCCACCTGCCTTGGCTTTCCAAAGTGCTGGGATCGCAGGTGAGAGCCACCGCGACTGGCCAGAAAAGATGAATTTTATCTGATTGAATTATCTGACTAAGTTTGCCTGGCTGAATTAAACTTGTCTTAAAAAAAAAAGGAAAGGGAAGTGAGCTGATTTTACATTTTGATAGATAAGGTCAAATTATCCTCCAAAATGACCATAGCAGAATTTAAGAGTACCTATTTTGCTATACTCTTGCACAAATGAATATAATCAAAATTTTAAAAACTTTGTCTATTTGATGGTGAAAAATGTTATAATCTTTGACACGTCATGCATGCTGCATTAAGATCTTGTTCTGGCTGGGTGTGGTGGCTCCAGCCTGCAATCCCAGCACTTTGGGAGGTCAAGGTGGGTGGATCATAAGGTCAAGAGATGGAGACCAGCCTGGCCAACATGGTGAAACCCCATCTCTACTAAAAATACAAAAAAATTATCTGGGCATGGTGGTGCATGCCTGTAGTCTCAGCTACTTGGGAAGCCGAGGCAGGAGAATCCCTTGAACCCAGGAGGCGGAGGTTGCAATGAGCCGAGATTGCACCATTGCACTCCAGCATGGCAAACTGGAGTGAGACTCTGTCTCAAAAACAAACAAAAAAATCTCGTTCTAATTGGTCTCCCCATTTTTAGTCCTTTCTCTCTCCAAATCATCTTATACATTGTTAATAGAGTCATCCTTCTTGTGCTTAGTTCTAATAACATCGCAACAAATCTTTAATGATCCACCATCACCTACAAAATTAAGTCCAAACCCTTTAGTCACATCTTTAAGTTCTCCTCGTTCTATGCTAGCTTTCCTTTTCTCTCTTTTCTGCTGTGTCTCTCTTTTAGTAAGTGATTAGAAAGCCTGACTCTTAGAGTTCTAGCTCAGTGATTCTTACTCTAGCCTGCACATCAGAATCCTGGGGAGCTTTTAAAAGACGAGACTATCCAAGGCTTGTCAGCAGAGATTTGGATTTAATTGGTCTGAGGTGTGGCCTGGGGGTGTTTTGTTTTGTTTTGTTTGTGGTGTCCAGGTGATTTTAATTTGCAGCCAGCATTGTGAACCACTGTTCCAGCTGATCTGGCCATCAGCTGGATACGTTTCATGCCTTCCTGCCTTTACATCTTCTACTGCTTGTCCCTCCACCTGGAACAACTGTCCTGTTCTCTTCAGTTGTCCAAGTCCTTCTTATTTTTAGGGGCCCCCTAAGGCCCAGCTTCGATGCAACTCTACAGTGAAGCTTTGCTTGATCTCTTGTGCCAAATATGATTTCTCCTTCTTTGAACATTTTCTTAAACTTCCTTTTGACATTTGTCATGTTTTGCTTTGTAATATATAGTTTTCAAATTTGTTTTTTCCCTATAAGACTGTAAACTAATTGAAATAACCGTAGATAATTAATCTTTCATTCTTTCTTTCCTTTTCTTTCTTTCTCTCTTTCTTTCTTTTTTTTTTTTTGACACAGGGTCTATCTCTGTCACCTAGGCCAAAGTGCACTGGCATGATCACAGCTCACTTCAGCCTCAACCTCCTCAGGTTCAGGTGATCCTCCCACCTCAGCCTCCTGAGTAGCTGGGACTACAGGTGCACACCATCATGCCCAGCTAATGTTTGGATTTTTTCGCAGAGATAGAAGTCTCACCATGTCACCCAGGCTGGTCTCAAACTCCTGGGCTCAAGCAATCCACCTGCCTCAGCCTCCCAAAGTGCTGGAATTACAGATGTGAGCCACTGTGCCGGGCCTAACGGATCTTAGTGCTCATTTAGCACACGACTCTGTGAGGCGCTTACTTAGTAGGGACTTAGTAAATATTTTTTGAATGTTTATTCTGGCTACGTCTCTACTTTGCACAGTTGTTCCCTCTGCCTGACACCCTCTTCCCCAGCTATCCCCATGCCCAGTGTCGCCTCAGGAGGGTGATCATCCCTGACTATTCTATTTAACACGGTAACATTGACCCTTCCCTCACTGATTTCTCCCTTTCTTATTCTCCAAATTGCTGTCATCAGCCAAATGCTCATTTATTGCCTGTCTCCTCTCACTAGAACATGAGTTCCATGAGGAAGGGACTTTGTTTTGTTCACTATTATCTATTTATTTATTTATTTTAAGGTGGAGTCTTGCTCTGTTGCCAGGCTGGAGTGCAGTGGCACTATCTCGGCTCACTGCAACCTCCGCCTCCCGGGTTCAAGCAAGTCTCCTGCCTCAGCCTCCCGAATAGCTGGGACTACAGGCACGTGCCACCACGCCCTGCTAATTTTTGTATTTTTAGTAGAGACGGTTTCACCATGTTGGCCAGGATGGTCTCGATCTCTTGACCTCGTGATCTGCCCGCCTCCCAAAGTGCTGGGATTACAGGCGTGAGCCACCGCGCCCGGCCTTGTTTTGTTCACTATTACACCTCTAGTGCCTGGCATATGTACATGCTCATAAAAATATTCATTGAATTTAATGAATGACCTTTGTGAACATTCATCTTATTTTGTATAATTCTCTTAACAACCCACAGCTAAGCAAGGTAGGCACCTGAAGCCCATCACCAGATAAGAATATTTGAGGTTTGAGAGTAAGGTGAAGCATTTTGTTCAAGGTCATACGCTTTTGTGGGACAGAGTGGAGCACAGAACTCAGCTGTCCCGATTCCTATTCCAGGGCTCTCACACTACCCTCTACTGACGTGTAGCCATCCTTGAAGTTCAGTCTCTCCGTCCCATCCTTATCCAGACCCACCCCTAAGAATGGAGGGGCCCAAGGCAAGAGTGCCAGTAGGGGCTCACCCAGCCCATTTCACATTTGGCATGCGGATCAATATTTCCATCAGCAAGTTACATGCCAAGCAAGCAAACTGTGAAATAAGTCTATTCTACCTTAACAAATACATGCCTTCGGAATGGTTAGGCTGGTTCACAGGCAGGACTCGCAGACTTTCTGCAGTTGTAAGCAGAACATCGCACATCCAGGTTGCCATGTGAACATGAGGTATGCTCAATTGCTGGATCTTCTCTTCCCACCCCTGGTTCTCTGCTTCATTCCTATAGGCTTTATGTGCACTTTTTTTTTTTTTGAGACAGAGTCTCACTCTGCCGCCGAGGCTAGAGTGCAGTAGTGGTGCGATCTCGGCTTACTGCAACCTCCACTTCCTGGGTTCAAGCGATTCTCCTGCCTCAGCCTCCTGAGTAGCTGGGATTACAGGTGTGCACCACCATGTCTGGCTAATTGTTGTATTTTTAGTAGAGACGGGGTTTCACCATGTTGGTCAGGTTGGTCTTGAACTCCTGACCTTGTGATCCATCCGCCTCAGCCTCCCAAAGTGCTGGGATTATGGGCACGAGCCACTGCACCTGGCCTATGTGCACATCTGTAGATACCACTCCTGCGTAAGTCCTGCCCCTCCCCAGTAAACAACTACCCCTTGGGACCAGGCACACTCTTGATGCAGCCTTGGGAGAATGGACTTGAGGAAGAGGCCATATAGGCCTGAAGGTGAGCCTGGGGTGAAATGGGCAGGAGGCTGGGGTCCTGCGCACCTGAGCATGGGAAGATGCGCTGCTGGAGAAGGTGCTTCCTGGGCTTCCCAGATTCTGTCCTGTGGAAAGAGGTGAAGTTGGAGGAGGCCCAGAGTGGGGCCCTCTAAAGTCGGGGCCCACTTTGCCTAGGCCTAAGGATAGTACTGAGCCTACCTCTCCTGGTCCCTAAACCAGACTGTAAGCCTATTGAGGACCCAGGCTAATTTCCCCCCTCCTTGGGAGGGTGTGTGGTTTAACTGGAGATGACAGTTCCAGTTGGAGTTGAGCCTGATGGAAATAAATGAACCTCTCTGGCTTCTTTATCTGTGAGAATTGGATGAGATAATCTCTAAAATCGACTTTAAAATCTTCCATACACACACACTTGTGCACACACTCTCCTATCTCCAAGGACCACTCATCCCCTCTGGGTCTGCAGAGGCACACCACCTACCAGCTGGATTGGGAGCCTGGTAGACGGTTTCCCAGACACGGAGGCAGAATGCCTTAAATCCTAACAGAAATAAAGTTTTGTTTTATGCCTTCAGAGCTTGGAGACTAAGGGGACCCTAGGGACCTCACTTTTCTTAGAGAGGTGGTACCCACGAGTCATTCCTATTATCTCAAAGTTCCAATTTTTAATTTTCTTCCAACCGATGTCAATCTCTTAATGGCAGAGCCAACACTATTGTCTTTTTGTTGGCAGAGAATGGAGAGGGAGCCTCCTTTATTTTGTTTTGAGATGAAGTCTCGCTCTGTCGCTGAGGCTGGAGTGCAGTGGTACTCTGCCTTCTGGGTTCAAGTGATCCTTCTGCCTCAGCCTCCCGAGTAGTTACAGAAGAATGCCCCCATCCTATGCTTAGCAAGAACTATTCGCCACGGGCAAGCCGCCCAGATGGGTTGGAGCTGCAAGGCCGGGCAGCCCCTTCAAGGGCTGGGCCTGGCAGGGGAACCCGACTGAATAGCCACCAGGATCCCTCGCTCAGTGTCATGACTCACATTTTCCAATCTCTGCCATCGTTTTTTTGGACAGTAAGATAGTGCCCCACATACACATCGCTAATATCTGCTTGGTGCAAGAATGCCTGCGGATGCAATGATTCAAAACCCCCAATTCCTCCTCCCTAGACCCTGAAGCCACGTGGCGTCTTCAGAGTGACTTGCCTAGCACACAGTAGGTACTTGACAAATATCAACTCTCTTCTTCCCGTCGTTCCTCCTTCCCCCAGGACTTCAACCTTCAAATGCTCTCTGGGCATCCTCTCCACCACCCAGGAGTGCTACTTTCCCTGAAAGAGCTTGGCAGTGCGGGAGTCTCCCCAGCTCCACGCCCACCTATTCGCTTCCGCAGCCGGCTGCTCAAGGCCTGCTAAGCGCGGGGTCCCGCAGGCCTCCCAGGCCCTGAGCGTAGGGTCGCTTCCCGAGGACCCGCAGAGGTGGCCGCACCTTCCAAACGCAGGAAGGCGGGGGAGAGCTGCGTGCGCTCTGCTCGCCCCTGCCTTGCGCGCTGGGCTCTCGCGCGGGAGCCCGACTTGCCCGGCTTTGTCCCCTCCGCAGCTGGAGGCCGTCCTGAAAGCGCGGCACCCCACACACCTGCTGCCCGCACGGAGTCGGCAGGAGAGGAGGAGCGAGGGCGGCGAGAGGCTCCCTACCCGGGCTTGCCGGCCTACCCCTGTCCGAGCGTCCCGGGGAACGCGCGGGGGCACCCGGGCGGCGGGACCCGGGGGTGAGTGCGGGTCGGGGCGGCACCACGCGGCCCAGGCCCCCGCGCCCCTCGCGCCCGCTCCGGGAGGCGGGTCCAGGGGGAGGGCTGGGCCCCTCCGCCTCGCAGCCCTCGCCGCCCTCGCCGCCCTCGCCGCCCTCGCCGCCCTCGCCGCCCTCGCCTCCTCTGCCGCGCCGAGCCCCGCGCCAGCCGCCTCAGCCGCCCCGCAGTCAGGCAGCAGCAGGCGCCCGGCCGGCCGGGAGGGGGTGCTCGCCGCCCCGCGCCCAGGCCCGCGGCTCCGAGGCTCCGAAGGGGGCGGAGCGGCGAGGCGGGCGTGCGGCTGGCGCCCCTGTCCGCGGTTCCGGCCCGGCCTGCCCCCGCCTCGCCGGCCTCCCTCCGCGCCGGTGCGCTGCGCCCCGTCCCAGCCGCAGCCGCAGCGGCCGCCCCGCCCGGACCCGAGAGCTGCCGAGCCGCGAGGCCGGGCCGGGGCGCCGGCCGGGAATGCCGGGGGCGCGGCGCCGACGCCGAGGCGCGGCCATGGAGGGGAAGCCCCGCGCCGGGGTCGCGCTGGCCCCGGGGCCGAGCGGCCGAGGGCCTTCCGCCCGCCGGCGCCGCCGCCCGGGGCTGCTGCTCCCCGGCCTCTGGCTGCTGCTGCTGGCCCGGCCGGCCTCGTGCGCCCCAGGTAAGCCCCGCCGAGACCCTCGGGACGCGGCCGCGACCCCGCCTGCCTTTATCGCTGCTGTTTTCAAAACCCCGGCTTTCCCCGCCCATCCTCTTTTATTCTCCAGCTCCCTCGCTGTCCTTTCTGGAAGATGCTTTGCCATTCTTCTGGGGCCCAGCAAATAAAGGCACGGGGGAAATAAATAACTAAAAGGAGTGAGCGAGCGGCTTCTGGCCGGTCTTGCTAAGGGGGTCTGCAAAGCTGTTCTCCTGTCCGTGGAGCCCGAAGCAGGTCTGGTGGCTTCATCGCAGAAATGTGCCTGGTTTTTCCTGCAGAATGCAGGCAGAGGACTGCTTTTTTGTGCAAGGCTGTATGATGTGGCATAGCGAATGTTTTGAGATACTTTATTGTCGGGGCGATAGGGTGCCTTAACACAGTATTGCATTCGGGGTGTGCTTTAACACAGTATTGCATTGCTGGGACTAGCCCAGCGTCCCCCAGATGCGGGCAGGCCAGCCGTGTCCCCCAGGGTAGCAGGACACAAAGAACATTCAAAGAAAACCTCTTGGAAAGCGCCCTGGGCACGGATCTTTCCAGGGAAATAGCGATTGGTATTACTTCTGCGAGGCATTATTAGTACAATGGAGTGTGAAAATATTTTGATTCTTAAGTGTCAGGGCATGAAAGGAATAAGGGCTGTTTTCAACACAGATGCATTTTAGTGACTGTTCTTCAGTGTGGAACGAAGAGGCATGATTTATGAAGCATGAGGGTTTTGTTGTGGCAGAAATGATTGAATTCCTATTGCTTCTCCAATGTGTTTGTCTATCCTGAGCCCGTACCCAGGATGGTCTGGAAACCGTCTCTGAGCTGACACTACAGGTCAGCGATTGTCCCAGCACGGGCACTTGACCACTTTGAGGCGGAAAAGGAGAGGTGGAAGGAACAGCTGGGGTGGAGAGCTGCTGCACACAGAACAAAAAACAGAGAGCCGGGAACGCTCCTCCGATTCTCCCTTCTCGTTGGAGCAGGGCCGAAGGGCTGCTCAGTGGCTGGCAGGAATTGGAACTCATTTGAAGGTGTTACTTGGACCTGTGAGAATTATAACCAGTGTCATAGAGGGGATAGTTCAATAGAAACACAGAGAGGACTTCAAGGATCATGGAACGGGGCCACTCTGCTTACTAAAGAGGAAACTAAGGCAGAGAAGCGCCTTGCTCAAGGTCACCCTCATCACCCCCCCGCCCCCCCCCCCCGCCACCCCCCACCAGCTCTTGGCCCATAGACAAATCCGCATATCCACACCTGAAGTCTCCGCAGAGGTTCCCCATAGCTGGGTGGAACCAGGTTGAGGGTGACATAAGAGTCTCTTTTAGGCAGTATACAGCTAGTGCAAACACCTTCCTCTAACCTGGCAACTCCCATCTCAGTCCTGCTCCCCTGAGTTCCAGCCCTGTGTGTCCAGAGGAGATGAGATCATCGTGAAGGGTTGCTTGGCCTTAGTCAACAAAGAGAGCCCATCTGATACTCATGGATTCATGTGTCACAGGACACAGCAGATACGTGGCTTCCACCTCCTGAATGCTTTCTGTGTGCCAGGTGTTGAATTTTATGTAACTATGCCAGTCACGTTGTGAGTCAGGCATCGTTATCCCCATTTTACAGATGAGGAAACTGAGGCGTTGAGTCTGGGTTGGTTTGGCTTCAGACTCTATGACATGCTTCCCTTATGTGCCCGATGGCTTCCCCATGTGAGTGTGGCCATCTGCGGGTACTGCAGAGGTGGAGGAGAATCTAAGTGCTGCTTCTGGTAACTTTAAAATAAATAGTGGAGCTGTTTGTACTGCCCATCCCTAACTTTCTCTTCTTTAGAAGTCCTTTCCTGTTTTCCCTCTATCCCCAATACAGATATTCAACCTGGAGACATGAAATTAATTATATTTCCATTCTAGAGCTGACATCATGGAAACAGAGACTTCATCCTTTCACTAATTTGTATATTGACTTCAGCTGCTGCCAGGCTCATAGACTAGGAGCTAAGAAGTGGAAGGCATGGCCTAGTGCTCCAGGATCCAGTGAAGGAAATACAAACCCTTGCCCAGACCATTCCCGGGCAGGAAGGCAGGCTTCCTCATGGATGACCTGCTGAAGGTGGCCCCATCTGCTTCTTGAAGACTGTGAGGAACGATCTTGGTGGAGGGTGGCTTCCTGATGTAGCTAGGCTGTGTGTAGGGTCCTGGGCAGTGCTGTTGATCCTGGGACGAGGGTGCATTGCAGTTGCTTGGGCCGCAACTCTTCTGTGTGCCTTCAGGACATGTGTGCTCCCCGTCCTGAGTCCGGTATTTTCACCAGGAGATTTGGAAAATAGGCTTTGCCGAACACTGTCACGGTGGTTGGTTCTCTCTCTAAGGAATAAGCAGTGCTAGTCAGAAAATGGCATGGCTTAGCCCTGCTTTGGACTTCCCATGTGAGGCGGCATGCCCTTCCGTGGCTGTCTGAAAGCTATCTCCTCCTTCAGCCGGCTTCTCTGTTTCTCGTTCACTTTTGTTCAATAGAGCTCACTTTCCAGGAGGTCTCCTTATTACAGTCTTTGGTTAAATCTCTATGTTGTATCGATTTCTTGTCTATTTCTATTTCATTCAGCATTTTGAATGTGCTTTTTAAAAAAAAAATTTACGAGTTTGATCTTGAATGTTTACTGTTGTGGAAACAGCTTGTCATACCTTGGATTTACTTTTGAATGCATTGCTCTTAAGCGATTAGCCATCCACAGTATAAAAACAAAGAATCATGCCCCATTTCTTCACCTTATTCAGAGGTAAGTTTTTAAAAAATAATAGTTATTGTGAAATAGATTCCTTTGTAGGGGATTTGGAAATTCCTGAAAGATACAGAAACCAGTCACCCATAATCTCACAGCCTCTAGGTAACACTAAATAGTTTTGTTCTTTTGTTGACATTAAAAAAAGAATTGAATTACATGCACAATTGTATTTACTACCGTTTTCACTCTACATTTACCTTAAGCATTTTTCCACTCATTAAATCTTACTTGGAAACAACTTTCTATTCTAATAATTCATTCTTTTATTTCCATTTTTTGGGCTGCTGTAAGTAATGCTGATGAATAGTTGCATAGAAAAGGCCATGTGTATGTTTCTTTCTGTGTATGTGTGTGTGTGTGTGTGTGTGTGTGGGTTTTCTTGAGTATACATTTGTGGAAGCGGTATTAGAGTGTGATTAAAATGTAAGTCCCGCCAGGCTGGATTTCTGCATGTTTGTTTAAAATGCTGGGCACCTAGTAGGTACTCAGTATGTGATTGTTGAATGAAGCAACGTTTGAAAGTTATAATGCTGACATAAGCCCTTGAAGTTTATGCAGGGGTCTCCCATTATCACTTGCACTGAATATTATTTCCCTTCATCACTGGCATTGAATGTTACTTTCAAAGCCCTTGTTACATAAATTTGTAATACATTGTTTTAACCTGCACCATTGACTGCTTTAGACGTCAATATTTTTTATTTTGTATTTGTGTTCTGTGAATTTTCTCTGTACTTTATTCATTTACCTGTCGTGGCATAGATAGGTATTTCTTTTAAATTTTACATAATTCAGAAAGTTTTTGGTTATTTTGATCAGCAAAATCTGCCATTTGTTCTTTTAATAATTTTTTATTGCATTCATGCTTATGGTGTATTACATTTTTATCTTAATGCACTGTTTTATTATTGGCCATTTCTAGGTGAATATTTATGCTTTGGGAGTGGTTTAGTATGTTATAAACAAATATGTAAATGTTTTGAGAGTGCAGCCCCTAGGCCTCCTGCATCAACATCATTTGGGGATGTGGGGTGCTGGTTAAGAATTTAGACGCCTAAGGCTCACCCTCAACCTCTAAAGTAGACTCTTTGGCGGCAGTGCCTGGGAATCTTCATTTAACCAGTTCGCAGCTCATTTTTAGCCACTGAGCATTGAAACCTCTGATCCAGATACTGTAAACTCAGTAACTGAAAATCAACAGTATTTTGAAGATATAGTAGTCCTTCCTTACCTGCAGGGGATGTGGTCCAGGACCCTTAGTGGGTGCCTGAAAATTTGGGTAGTACTGAACCCCATATATACCATGGTTTTTTCCTATATGTACATGCTTGCAATACAATTTAATTTTAAAATGAGGCACAGAGATTAACAACAATAATTAATAACAAAATAGAACAGTTCTAGCAGTCTGTTTTAACAAAACCTGAATATGCTGTATCTCAAAATACCTCAAAATATTGCAAAATATTTTCAGATCACAGTTGACCTCCGGTATCTGAAACCTTGGATGAGGGGGACTACTGTGTATCATTTAGTATTTTGCAATTGTCTTTTCACTGTTAGAACAGTTGATTTTAAATAATTATGTTGAGGCCAGGTGCAGTGGCTTACAACTGTAATTCCATCACTTTGGGAGGCTGAGGTGCGTGGATCACCTGAGGTCAGGAATTCAAGACCAGCCCGGCCAACATGGTGAAACTCTGTCTCTACTAAAAGTACAAAAATTAGCTGGGAGTGGTTGTGGGTGCTTGTAATTCCAGCTACTTGGGAGGCTGAGGCAGGAGAATGACTTGAACCCGGGAGGCAGAGGTTGCAGTGAGCTGAGATTACGCCACTGCACTCCAGCCTGGGCAACAGAGTTGTTACATGTTTTTGCTTGGTTTTGTTTGGGTCAGGAGTGAAGGGGTGCAGAGGACTGCATTTTCAGTGCTCACTCCTGCCCATTTGGGAACAGCTGCTGCAGTCCCTGTCAGGAAGTGCCTCACTTAATCCTGAAAACAGAACCCAGCCAGGGACTTGTTGAAAGCCACTAGGGACCTGGGAGCCACAGGTTTCTATCAGTGCCCTGAATGACAGAGGCAGCTAATTCCCATCATTATAATGACACGAGGTTGATTTTCCCAGATAGGAAGACACTGTTCTAACTGATGTAATTTGTTTTCAAGTTGTGACCACCTACCTTTCATCTGGAGCTCACAATGCTGTAATTTCTTTTTCTTGTTCTTAGGCAGCAGGATTTGTTGAAAGGTGAGTCAGAAAACCTGGGTGTGTGCCTTTCTGCCCGTAACTTTGTGACTATGGACAAATTACCTTGTTCTGGGTTTCCTCCTCAGTGTAAGAAAGGGTTAATGAGATTAACGCTAATCTCATTAACCCTCTAGCTCCTTGTAGCTCATTTCACCCTGTAGCTCCTACATATCAAGTCAATATCTTGGACGTCTTGGAATGCACTTAGAAGCAGTCTCTGCCCCTTTTCTGTTGGGTTGTTGTGAGTGTCATTTCTCTTTGCCTAGTAGATGTTCTAGGCCAATGACCTGCTGAAGGCAGCTCACTCTCACCGTTGCAGATGGCTCTTCTGTTTAAAAACTCCCTTTATTCTTCCCTCTTGCATCCACACAATCAAGACACATACTTTGCTTTCTCTTATTCTTTCTCTTTGCCTCTTCCTTTTTTCCATCTCCCTTGATAGCTTCAGGCAATTCCTTCTCTTTGTGAATATCTCATCTTGTGGTCCCACACAGCATCATCACTGCCTGGTGGCTTGTTAGAAAATGCAGAATCTCAGGGCCCACCCCGGACCTTCTGAACCAGAATCTGCATCTAACAAGATCTCCCTGGCCATTTTGCACACACAATTGAAGTTTGGGAAGCACTGGGCCAAGAGCTCAAGTGCCTCCTGTTCCAGCCTTCTGGGAATAGGTACTGTTGGAACGTCGGAGGCTAAATCAGCCTGGACTAACTCTGGAACTCTCCAAATCTCCAGAGACCGTGAGAGACACCTGCTTTTGGGACTGAGTCTGTGTGAATAGTGTGCAAGAGCTATATTTCATTTGACCAGGCAACTAGATTAGAATGGTGCCCTAGACCTGCTGTTTTCATTCATTGTGAGCATTTGACTGGTTGTTAAAACATTAAAATAAGGTGGGGTGCAGTGACTCACGCCTGTAATCACAGCATTTTGGGAGGCCAAGGCAGGCGGACCACCTGAGGTCGGGAGTTTGAGACCAGCCTGACCAACATGGAGAAACCGTGTCTCTACTAAAAATACAAAATTAGTCGGGTATGGTGGTGCATGCTTGTAATCCCAGCTACTCGGGAGGCTGAGGCAGGAGAATCACTTGAACCCGGGAGGCAGAGGTTCTGGTGAGCCAAGGTGGTGCCACTGCGCTCCCGCCTCTCTGGGCAGCAGGAGCGAAACTGTGTCTCAAACAAAAAGGAGCACTGAGATACAGGCTGGGCACAGTGGCTCATGCCTGTAATCTTAGCACTTTGGGAGGCTGAGGCGGGTGGATCACTTGAGACCAGGAGTTTGAGACCAGCCTGGCCAACATGGTGAAACCTTGTCTCTACTAAAAATACAAAAAAATAGCTCGGCATGGTGGTTAGTGTCTGTAATCTCAGCTACTCGGGAGGCAGAGATCACACCACTGCACTCCAGCCTAGGCGACTGGGTGAGACTCTGTCCCAAAACACAAAACCAAACCACTGAGATACCATCATGGCAGTTGGTAAACAGCTGCTATACTGAATATCCCTTTCTCCCCACCCCCGAGTACCCTGGGCCTCCCTGCCCTCTTTCAGGACTCTTCTCCCAAGGACCACTGCTGCATTCCACCTCACCGAGATCCAGCGACTGAAGGGTTAATGCTCAGCGCGGCAGGCTCCTAAAGGACGCTGCTTTAGCTTTTTGGCTGAAGTGGTTCAGCTTTTTGGCAGATGTGAGGTGCTATCTCACTGTGGTTTTAATTTGCATTTCCCTAATGATGAGGGATGCCGAGCAATTTTTCTTTACCTGTTGACCGTTTATGTGCCTCTTTTGAGAAATGTCTGTTCAGATCCTTTGCCCATAACATTAGAATAGCTCCCTTCCTGACTATGAGTGCCTGTGCCCCACTGCTGTTAACTGTATTGACTATCACCTGTACATTCATTGATTTTTTCATTTATCCCAGATCCAGCACTTAAAATGTGAGTCTGGGCACAGTGGCTCACACCTGTAATCCTAGCACTTTGGAAGCCCAAGGCAGGAGGATTGCTTGAGCTCAGGAGTTTAAGACCAGCCTGGGCAACATAGTGAGACCTTATCTCTACAAAAAATACAAAAATTAGCTGGGGATGGTAGCATGCACCTGTAGTCTCAGCTGCTGCTCAGGAGGCTGAGGCAGGAGGATTGCTGGAGCCCAGCAGGTTGAGGCTGCAGTGAGCTGGGATTGTGCCACTACCTGCCAGCCTGGGCGACAGGCTCAAAAAAAAAAAAAAAAAGATGGGTTAAATGTTGCACTCGATGATGGTTGAAGTCATAGATGTGGAAGACATGAGTGAGAGGGGAGCGTGGAGAGTTAGGAGAGAAGGCGGCCAAGGACAGAAACCCTGGAAACTGGCATTGAGGAGAGGGAAAGAGAAAGAGGAGCACCAAAGGAAACTGACCATCACGACAAAGGAGTGTTGTGAGAGCCGGGAGAGGGGGAGAGAATTTTCACCTGGGTAAGTGATCCGTCGTGTCAGTTGCTGCTATGCCAAACTCTTGAAGGATGGGATGAGGGCCAACTGATACCTGGTAAAAACCCGAACTCATGGTCACGCTAGAGCTACTGAAACAGGTGATGCCTGAGGATTTGTATTTTTGAAATGTTCCACAAGCTCTTTAGGTTATTCTTAGGCGTGGTGAGGTTTGAGTTACTGCCTATCACTTAATGGTGTTGGGGGGCGGGGGGAGTTGGTGGAGGTTTAAAAAACATGTTATAGACTTGATTGTGTTTGTAGACTTCAAGAAAGAGTCAGTAAATAAAAATACAGTGGTTGGACCATGCACAGTGGTTCACGCCTGTAATTTCAGCACTTTGGTAGGCCGAGGCAGGCAGATTACTTGAGGTCAGGAGTTCGAGACCAGCCTGGCCAACATGGTGAAACTCTGCCTCTACTAAAAATATAAAAATTAGCCAGGTGTGGTGACGCGCACCTGTAATCCTAGCTACTCGGGAGGCTGAGGCATGAGAATCGCTTGAACCTGGAAGGCAGAGGCTGCAGCGAGCTGATTGTGCCACTGCACTCCAGCCTCAGCGACAGAACAAGACTCTGTCTCAGAAAGAAAACCAAAAAACAGTGGTTGAAAATGAAAGTAGATATAGAAACTGATGGCTAATTCACCAAAAGTCAGGAAGTTCAAATGGGCAGTCAGGACCACTCTAAGAAGAGTTGGGAAGCAGTAATATTGGCAGAGGGAATCAGAGAGACTGGTGGAGGGCTGGGAGTGAAGTCTAAGGTAGTGGGGGATATCTGTGGCCATGCCAGGGACCCCGCCAAGTGATTTTTGTCTTCTAGCAGTGGACCTTCCAGTGTGTCTGGGAAAGTTGAGCCACTGGCCTGAGCCAGGGCTGGGGAATCGCAGGGCATGTGTGAAGAAACAAAGGGGATTGAAGGAACTGGCAAGAGGTGGTCTGGATGAGGAAGGGAGGGAACCGTGGATGGGGCAGTGGGAAAGGGACTGGGAGGAGCGGGTGCAGCTGAGCTCCCAGGGCAGGTGTTGGGAGAGAGGTGGGAGAGTCGGGAGGTATTGGAGTGTCGTTGTGCCAAGTCTCAGAAGTGGATCATCTCTGGTTTTGGTCTTGGGTGATGACCAGGGTTGATTGAGTGTAGCAGTGGGAATGAGTTGTTGCAGTGGAGCATGCAGGAAGGCTTTGGGGTGAATAACTTCTGTGGATGTTGAACTTGCCAGGAGTGAGGAAGAAAGGATGGTGGGCCGGGCACCGGCTCCTCAGTGAGTGAAGGAAAGCTCCCAGAGGACTGTGTGTGGGAGGCGAGGAAGTCCCTCCTGAATCCATCCACTGTGCCGTCGCCGCCATCACTGCCCTCATTCGAGATCCCAGCCTCTTTTCTCCAGGTGACTGTTGCAGCATCTACTCAACTCTTGCTTCCCCCAGTTCATCCTCCACCTTCAGTCAGAAGGACCTGCTAGGAACAGGTCACGTCACTTCCTCCTTGCTTGACTGTCTGCAGTGGCTTCCATGGTTTTCATTACACTCCATGTCAGAATCGAAGCCTGTGTGCTCAGATAGCAAGTGTACAGGGCGGAATGGGAGTCTGGGATGTGAGAAAATGGGCACGGTAGGTGCAGAATATTGGTACTGAAAGGGGCTAACATCTTTCCAGCAAGAGAAGTGAAGTAATGTGATTTGGAGGCTGAGTTTTGCCCTCTCGAGGTTGAGGTCCAGCTGCGAGATGGTCTCTCAATGCTAGAGGGTGGGTTTTGTTGTGGCAGATGGCTGCTGACTGGGTAGGACCCAGCCCCTCGGAGGGCCAGCTTCTGCAGTTTCTGTGGCATGAAGGGTGCTGTGTGTGCGCGAGGAGTGAAATAAAGTAGGAGGGAGTGGTAAGGTAGAGGCCATCTGTGCAGGTGAGGGCCAGGGAGAAGCTGATCTGGGGAGAGGGAGGCAGCGAGGGCAGGAACAAAGTCTCCTGGGGGCTTGGAAGGTCTGAGATCTGGGGCAAGAGTGGAGGGTTTGTTTGAGTGAGGAGGAAAACAGAAGGAGAAACAGGTGGCTCGTCTGGGACAGAGATGCATGGGGGAGTGAGGGACTATTCATGGAGGGTGGGAGGCGAGCAGATCTGGAGAGAGGACAGCAGCGTGGGGGGATTGAGAGCTTGAGAAAACACAACTGGCTTCCAGAGGAGAGGGAGGAGGGAGGAGGGAGAGAGTTGCCAGGCCAGTGGCAAGGGCCCAGTTGAAGTTGGAAGGCCAGTCGTGGTCACAGTCCAGGCAGATGCTCTGCTTGTCCCTCCAGCAAACTGGGTGGCCCAGAGCCTTGCTGGAAGATAGGAAAGGCAGGCCGCAGTGGTCCCGGGGTGTTGTGCCGAGGGCAGGGCAGCTGGGAACGCGCCTTGCTCCTGCCTGGTGGTTTCCTGGTGGTTCCCAGTCCTTTGGAGTCACTTGGAAACTCTCCTTGTCGCTTCTTTCTTCTTTGTTCTCTTGTTTGGGCCTGAGGAAGGAACCCTTCATCACTTACTGTTTTGGGTGCTAGGATTAATTGTGGAGCCAGATAGTCTGAAGAGCTGCCTTAAAACCCTGGGTAAATCCCACTGGGGAGCTTTCAAAGGAGGAAGCCCCAAACATACAAAACAGATGATCTTCTGGAGCCAGCTTCCGGGGGAACTTGGGCAAAGCCCAGGAGACAGGTATAAGCAGGTGGGAGGCTGCCAGGTCCTTGCTGCTCCAAGTGTGGTCTCCAGATTGGCAGCATCAGCCTCACCTGGGAGCTTGTCACAAATGCAGAATGTCAGACCCTACCCCGGACCTGCTGTGTCGACCTTTTGAAAGCATCTCCAGGTGATTTGTATGCTCACCAAGGCTTGAGATGCTCAGAACTGTGCAGTTTCTCACTGAAGTTGGGTGTATTTCAAAGATCTTTGGTTATCTAATTAGTGGAGGAGAGTCCATAGCTCATAAAAATGCAGCCCAGATCTCAAGTCATCAGGGAAAACGGAGTGTAGGAGCAGTAGTGGGTTCAGAGCTGAGCTGGTGCCTAGTTAGATGTGCTGCTCAGAGGAACTCTCCCCGCCCCCGCCCCAGCATGGTCACCAGGCTTTAGTCCAGTCCTGAGTTCCCTGAGCTGGTCTCAGCAGGTGGTAGGGTGCTTGACTACCAGTAATGACAAAAGCACTTGGAGACAGTTGAAGCAAAGGGGTGTCGAAGCTGAGGTGGAGGTGGAAGCAACCCACATGTCTGTGGACAGATGAATGAATAAACAAACTGTGGTCTGGGGGGATGTGGGGATGGTTAATAGGTACAAAAAACAGAAAGAATGAATAAGTTGAGTTTATATAGGAAGAGAAATTTTTAAAAAAGAAAAGAAATTTAAGAATGAATAAGACTTAGTATTTGCTAGCAAAACAGGGCGACTCTAGTAAAAAATAACTTAGTTGCACATTTAAAAACAGCTAGTATGATTGGAGTGTTTGTAACACAAAGGATAAATGCTTGGGGTGATGGATGCACCATTTACCCTGATGTGATTATTATGCATTGCATGCCTGTATCAAAGCATCTCATGGGCTGAGCACGGTGGCTCACGCCTGTAATCTTAGCCCTTTGGGAGGCCAAGATGGTCAGATCACCTGAGGTCAGGAGTTCGAGACAAGCCTGACCAACACAGTGAAACCCTGTCTCTACTTAAAATACAAAAATTAGCCAGGTGTGGTGGTGCAGGCCTGTAATCTCAGCTACTTGGGAGGCTGAGGCATGAGAATTGCTTGATCCCGGGAGGCAGAGGTTGCAGTGAGCCGAGATTGCATCACTGCACTCCAGGCTGGATGACGGAGTGAGACTCCATCTCAAAAAAACAAATCTCATATAACCCATAATATATATACCAACTATGTCCCCACAAAATTAAAAATAAATAAATTTTTTAAAATGTGGTCTAGCCACACGGTAGAATATTATTCAGCCTTAAAAAGGAAGGAAATTCTGACACGTGCTACAACATGGGTGAACCTGGAAGATGTTATGCCAAGTGAGATGAGCCAGTCATGAAAAGACAAATACTGGAGGATTCCACTTCTATGAGGTCCCTAGAGTAGTCAAAGCCATGGAGACAGGAAGTAGAAGGATGGCAAGGGCCTGGGACAGGGCGAATGGGAAGTTATTGTTTAGTGGGGCAGAGTTTCAGCTTTGCAAGATGAAAAGAGTTCAGGCTATCAGTTGTACCACAATGTGAATATACTCAACCTTATGGGACTGTCCACTTAGAAATAGTTAAGATGGTAAATTTGGGGGAGCTAAATGATAAGAACTTATGAACACAGAATCAACAGACACGGGATTCTCCTTGAGGTGGACGGGTGGGAGGAGGGACAGGAGCAGAAAAGATCACTGTTGGGTATTGCAGTGAATACCTGGGTGGTGAAACAATATGTACAACAAACCCCTCTGACACCTGTTTACCTGTGTAATAAATCTTCGCTTGTACCCCCAAACCTAAAATAAAAGGATGCGGGGGGATGGGGGGTTAGGAGAGGGATAGCATTAGGAGAAATACCTAATGTAGATGATGGGAGATGGATGCAGTAAACCACCATGGCATACGTATACCCAAGTAACAAACCTGCACGTTCTGCACGTGTACCCCGGAACTTAAAGTATATATATGTATAAAAAAAAAAACTTAAAAGAGACATGTCATTCAAATGTAATACATGAACTTGTCTGGCTCTTAGTTCAGAAACAAACTCTAAAAAGACAATTTCTATTAACGCTAAATATATTCATCATCTGTGACTCAACGATTTCCCTTTGGGGTATATATCCATCAAATTAGTGCTTAAGTCCACAAAAATAATCTACAAGAATGCTTAGTGTATAAACAAAAGCTATAAACAATCTAAATGCCCTCAGTGGTAGAATGAACAAATAAATTGTACTAAATCCATACTATGAAATACTATACAGTAATGAGAAGTTGAAAGAACGAATGTGTCACAACTGCAAAGGTGAATCTCATAAATATAACATTGAACAAAAGACATCAGAAATAGAGAACATATGCTGCACCATTCCATTTATATGAAGTTCAAAAACAGGCAAAACTAATCTACAGTGATAGAAGTCCAGTGGTGATTACTTTTAGAGGTGGGAAGGAGGTGTTATTGGCTGGAATAAAGCACAAACAATCATTTGGGATACAGAAGGTGTTCCATATCTTGATCATGGAGATAGTTACAAGGGTGTATCATATGTTAACATTCATTGAATGGTGCACTTAAGATTTGTGCACTTTTCTGAGTATATGTTATAACTCAATCCTTTTTAAAACATAGAAACTAAAATAGAAAGCTGAAACCAAGAAGGAAATATTATTGGAGCACAAGGTTTTTAGCTTTTTATACTTTGGCTGTACTAGATAGATTGAAAAATCAAGCTCTGTTGACTATCTGACCTCTAGTTTGTTTCCTTTTTAAAAATATTTATATACCACTGCTGCAATGAATTGCCTTTAAATAAAAATTTCTGTTTAATACAAAGATGGTCAATTTTATGTTATATTTTTAACTACAGTTTTTATTTTGTTTTATTTTATTTTTAGTTCTGGACTACATATGCAGGACTTGCAGGTTTGTTACATAGATGTGTGCCATGGTGGTTTGCTACACCTATCAACCCATCATCTAAGCCCAACATGCATTAGCTATTTTTCCTAATGCCCTCGCTCCTCCCACCTCACCCTCTGACAGGCTCTGGTGTACCCTCTGACGGCTCTGGTGTGTGTTGTTCCCTTCCCTCTGTCCATGTGAGCTCATTGTTTATCTCCCACTTATAAGTGAGAACATGGTGGTGTTTGATTTTCGTTCTTGCATTAGTTTGCTAAGGTTAATGGCTTCCAGCTTCATCCATGCCCAGTGGAGTGGGAGCTAGCTGGTAGGGAAGCAGGAGTGGACATTGGTCAGAGCTGGGAGCCACAGTGGTCTTGGTGCAGAGCAGGAGCACCTGACAGGTGCCCGCCAGCAGTGGAGGCAGGTGACAGGCTGGGATGGAGGGGCATCCGTTCAGGCCAGATCTGGATGGGAGTCGGGAGGCAAGTCAGCCACTGGTGGCCGGCCAGTGGTGAGGATTGTTGCCCTTGGCTTTGTAGCAGCAGCAGGAATCTCCAAGCATCTCCACCTTCTGGCTGCTTCACCTCACCTCACCATCCTTGCGCTGTTGAGCGCTTTTTCACCCGAACAGCTGTTTGGTAGAGGATGGGCTGGGGGACTGGGCTAGGGAAGGCGGCTCTAGGAAGGGTTAGAGTTTTCAACCTGGGCCTGAAGAGAGTCTTAGGAATTTGAAAAATTAGATGGTTTTTCCCGGCCCCTGGAATTGGGCTTTTAACTATCTTAAGGCCTTTTGAGAATACAGGCTATTGGCTTTTGCCTGATTATAAAAACGATATGTATTCATTGCAATCATTTCTCCTTGCTATTACCTCTGCCTAGAACTTTCTCATCTCAGAAATGATTGGCACAGTTTATTCCTCTTCCTTCGGGTCTCTGCTCAAATCTCCTGTTATCAGGGAGGCCTTCCCTAACCCCAGTGTAAAAAATTAGCAACCACCTCCGTAATTCCTTTGCTCCTGCCTGCTTTTTTTCTCCATGACACTTATCATCATCTTCTACATATTTGTCTGTGAATTCTGCCTTCCTCCACTGGACTGGAGGCCCCATCAGGGCTGACTTTGTGTAGTTCAGTGGCATTTGTCCATGTATTCCACAAATCTTTGAGTGGCTGCTCTGTGCAGGCACCGTGCTGGGCCCTTGGGATAAATCAGTGGACAAAGTTAATTATATGATGTGTTACTCTGTGGTAGATGCCATGTGTAAATGCAGCAGATAAACAGCTTGGACTGATGAGTTGCAGTTTTAATCTGGGTATTTAGGGAGCCTCTTTGAAAATGGGGCTGGATTCATTTGCTTGGGCTGCCATAACAACGTATCACATCCTAAGTGGCTTACGCAACAGAAGGTTATTGTCTCATAGTTCTGGAGTCCAAGATCAAGGTATCAGCAGCACTGTGCTTTCTCCGAAGGTGCTAGAAAAGGATCTATTCCAGGCCTCTATTCCAGCTTCTGGTGGTGCAGTGGTTAATACTGAGTGTCAGCTTGATTAAATTGAAGGATGCAAAGTATTGATCCTAGGCCTGTCTGTGAGGGTGTTGCCAAAGGAGATTAACATTTGAGTCGGTGGGCTGGGAAAGGCAGACCCACCCTTAATCTGGGTGGGCACCATCTAATCAGCTGCCAGAAAGGCTAAGATAAAAGCAAGCAGAAGAACGTGAAGAGACTTGACTGACCTAGCCTCCCAGCCTACATCTTTCTCTCATGCTGGATGCTTCCTGCCCTTGAACATCGAACTTCAAGTTCTTCAGTTTTGGGACTCAGACTGGCTTCCTTGCTTCTCAGCTTGTAGATGGCCTGTTGTGGGACTTTGTGATTGTGTGAGTTTAATACTCCTTAATAAACTCCCATTTATATATGTAGCTATCCAACTAGTTCTGTCACTCTAGAGAACCGTGAGGAATACAGGTGGTTCCTGGCTCGTGGCCGTGTGACTCCAGACTTCACATGGTGTTCCCTCTGTGTGTGTGCGTGCAACTTTCCCCTTTGCGTAAGGACCGTCGCATTGCAGAGGGGCCCACTCTAGTATGACCTCATTTTAACTACATTTGTGATGACCCTGTTTCCACATAAGGTCACATCTGGAGGTTCTGGGGTTAGGACTTCAACATGTGAATTTTGGGGGCACACAATTCAACCTGTAGCAATGACATGCAAACTAACATTTGAAGGTGGCCACGGGGCAAGACAAGCGGGTATGGGGAAACAGTGTTCCCAGCAAACAATGTGGCCAGTGCAGAGGCCTTGAGCAGGAGTGTGCCTGGAGTTGGGGGAGGCAGAGGAGGCCTGTGCACCCGAAGCAGGGGGTCGAGGCTGAAGGCAGCAGGCACTCAGGGGTGAAGGGAAATGGGTCCTAGAGGTGGAGGATCATAGAGGGTTTTGCTCAGAGGGTGATGTGATGAAACTTACAATGTAAAATTTCTGGCACATTGAGTAAAGTCAGGTGGTACAAAGAAGGTTTAAATTAGCAAAAATCACCCAAATCCTACCAGTCAGACAACTGCTATGACACTTTAGTGTCTCTCCTTTCAGACTTGTTTCACATGTACAAGCACATACACAGAAAGCAGTGGTGTATTCTACATGTTGTTTGGCAGCTTGCTTTTTTTGCTTCACACTTTATCACGGAATCTTTAGTTGTCAGGAAATACAGATCTGCACCATGATTTTATTTGATGCTGTGGATGTTCCACACTTCATTTATCTGGTTCTCTGTTGATGGGTAAGTGTATTGTCTTCAACTTTCGATGTTATAAGAAAACATTGCTGGGCATGGTGGCTCACGCCTATCATCCCAGCACTGTGGGAGGCTGAGGTGGGTGGATTGCTTCAGCCCAGAAGTTCAAGATCAGCCTGGCAGCTTGGGCAACATGGCAAAATGCCGTCTCTACAAAAAATACAAAAAGTAGTCAGGCATGGTGGCATGTACCTGTAGTTCCAGCTACTTGGGAGGCTGAAGAGGGAGGATTGCTTGAGCCCAGGAGGTTGAGGCTGTAGGTGAACCAAGATCGCACCACTGCACTCCAGCCAGGGCGACAGAGCAAGACCCTGTCTCAAAAATAAATAAATAAATAAAAAGAAAACACTGCTATGAGCACCATTGTGTATACATCTTTATACACTTTTCTAATTACTTCCTTAAGATAAATTCCCAGAAATAGACTTGCTGGACTAGGCAGTATGCACATATTAATTTTGATACATATTGCCAAATCACTCTCTAGAAAGGCTGAAGCAGTCCACATTCTCTCTAGCAATCAGAGTGCCAGCTTGCTTCTCTCCTCCGTAATATAGGCTGTTACGATTCTTTATTGACTTTGCCCAACTCATAGGTAAAAAGTATCTCCGTTAAAGGTACATTTCTCTGATCGTTCATTGGCATTTGGGCCTTTGAATGAGGTCCTCCTTGCACTTCTTTCTCTGGTCTTCTCCTGCAGAAATCTCAGGGCTGAGCTGGGAATAATAATAATACCCAACAATTATAGAGTGCGTGCTGTGTGCCAAACGTCGTGTGAGGAGACACAGTGTCTCTTGTTTAATCTATGCAACAATTGTATGAGGTAGGTACTGTAAGGATCCCCATTTTACAGATGAGGAAAATAAAGTTTAGAGAAGTTTACTGACTGGCTCAAGGTCACAGAGCCAGCAAGAGTTTTTCCTCCCCTGGGGATGGACATGTGCACCACCACCCACGGTCTCCTCTGTTCTGGATCTGGGTTAGAGAATGACTCTATGCTCTCTCCCATTGAAGCGCCCACTCACAGGCTTTGCTTGCAGGACAGAGTGAGCTCTGTGAACAGAGCCACAGTCAGAGCCACCTGTGGCCCCTGGCCAACTCCCTGTCCCTGTTAGAAGCC
Source organism: Cheracebus regulus (assembly GCA_963574635.1). Lineage (NCBI taxonomy): Eukaryota > Metazoa > Chordata > Mammalia > Primates > Pitheciidae > Cheracebus > Cheracebus regulus. The sequence continues at coordinate 4,399 of CAUYQU010034491.1, read as the reverse complement.
CTGACTGTCAAGTCACACCCTGGTCTAGTCACCTGGTCACCCTGCCTAGCCCATAGAAGATGCTCACCAACATAGGCTAAGAGAAATGAACAAAGCAGGCTTTCAAAAGCTACAGTGTTGTGTGACGGTGCATTTTACTTTATTTCAGCAGATTAAACATTTTAACAATAAAAAACCCTCAAAAAGTTAAAATTCAATTATGAGCCATATTCCATTTTCTCCAGCAGTGAGAGTCATATTTTTCTTAATACTGAGTGACATTTTCTTACCGCGTTTCCTCTTTTATCACATCCTGGATAATTTCCTTGTGGTTTTGATACCATTTTTGCTTTGTTTTGACCCTGCTGTTTTTCTGACAGCAAAGTGTGGTGGCATACATCTTCTCTGTTAATTAAGTTTGTGTATACCACTGGTTTAAAATCAATTTCTCATTTACTTTGAAATTTTGGTGGGAGGAAGTCGATGCCTTAAAATAAGTACCTTGTTCAAAAGCTAACTGGTACAGCCGGCTGTCCTACTTCTTTTGTTTTATATGCCCCTTGAGCCTTTTTGGCTCTTCATAAAACACAGTGTATTAACGCCTTGCGTTCTTGCCTAGATCTGGTATAAAGTTTAACCTTCTGAATGAAATCCTGGACCTGCAACTGTTCTGTTTTGTTCATTGTGGTTTATATTGACTTTACTCATTGACAGCCTTCAGGTTCCTTTACTCCCTCTTCCAATTGTGTTCAGTTCCCCCGAGAGGAAAAGGAGCTATACCTGCAGAATGTATACCCCCTGCCAGTCCAGATAAACTAGCAGGGCTGTGGAAACACTCCCCGAATCTCAGTGGCTTTCTGCTTGTGACTTCTGACGCCCCCAGGCAGATCTTTCCCTTCGTCTCTCTCCTGCACCTTCTGTATCTTGTCTGGTTCTGGGAAGGGTGCTTGCCTGGATCCTGTTTTTCATTCTTTCATCTTTGTCTTGGGTTTGCCAAGGTGGCAATGGAATTTCATCAGTGGGTAGGCCTGTTTCCTCCTGCCCCTCGTGGGCTAGCCTTGTGATTTTCTCTGACCAGCAGAATGCAGCAGAGACAACTTTTGAGCCCAGGATCTTAAGAGGACCGCTAGTTCCTGCTTCATTCCCTTTAGAAGCCAGCCGCCCCATATAAGTCCTACTCTAAGGAAATATAGTATAGATGAAATTCATGAAACTGCCAAGTCCGCGGGCAGACCAGTTGTGTGGTGGTTCCAGGCCGGCATGTCTGCATGACTCAGCCAACATTGCTGGAGCACTCACTGCCATGTGCCGAGCACCGTGCTGGATGCTGGGGTGTTAAGAAAACTATGGCAGTCCGTCATGGCCCTCTAGCAACTCTGTCTATGAGGGGAAGTAGTTCTGTATGTAAGTGACATGTGAAGTGCTATTGTAGAGGACTGCAGTGATGACGCAAAGAGGGCAGTAACTGTTGGTAGATGTGGGACTACAGAACTGTGGGGGATGTTTGAAGATGGATGTGAGAAGGTACATTCTTTTTTTTTTTTTAATTGAGATGGAGTCTTGTTCTGTCACCTAGGCTGGAGTGCAGTGGTGTGATCTTGGCTCACTGCAACCTCTGTCTCCTGGGTTCAAGCAATTCTCTTGCCTCAGTCTCCTGAATAGCTTGATTGGGACTACAGGTGCATGCCGCCATGCCCGGCTAATTTTTTGTATTGTTTTAGTAGAGACGAGGTTTCACCGTGTTGCCCAGCTGGTCGTGAACTTCTGAGCTCAGGCAGTCGCCCTCCTTGGCCTCCCAAAGTGCTGAGATTACAGGCATGTTGCTGAAGGGGAGCATCGTTTCGGTTATCTTTGCTGCATGACAAATCACCTGGAAAAAGTATGTAAAACAGTAATTAATGGTTTATTGTTTCTCATGATTCTGCAGATCAGGAATTTGGACTCGTCTCGGATGGATAATTATCCTGCTTCATGAAACTCAGCTGGGGTCACTCACTTGGCTGCGTTCGGCTGGCTCCAGGGCTGGGCTGGAAGGCTGAGGCTGTTTCACCCCCACCTTGTATCTTGGCGGTCCTCCACATGCCCTCCGTCTCTCTTCCCAGGTGGCCAGCTTGGACTTCCTTATCGTAGGACTTCATATGGGGCGGCTGGCTTCTAAGGGGAATGAAGCAGGAGCTAGGGATCCTTTGAAGATCCTGGGCTCAAAAGCTGCCCCTGCTGCATTCTGCTGGTCAGAGAAAATCACAAGGCTAGCCCACAAGGGGTAAGAGGAAATAGGGCTACCCACTGATGGGTCAAGTAGCATCAACATTGACATTGACAGTGGTCATCTTTGGAGATTAGCTGCCATATGCACAAAATGGTTGAAGGTAATGGAGAGAAAAGATAGAATTACTTGGGAACGTTCTGAGAGAAGACAAGGATAAGTGAAAATAATAGACAACAGGTAACTAAAATTTAATGTGCACTTGCGTACGTCAGACATTCTTCTAGGCAGTTGATATGTATTAATTGTATTAAGCTATTTAATCCCGATAACTCTATCCAGTACAATTATGAATCCCATTTTACAGATGAGGAAATATACAGGGAGATGAATAGGTCACATAGCTGGTAACTGACAGAGGAGAGATTCATACTCCAGTGCATCCTCACATAGGGAGAATGGCGCCTCTTCCACTGAGACAGGTGGGAAGGAGGGAGTGATGGCTACAGGTTTGGGTGCATGCAGGTAAGGAGGTGGGAGGATGATGCTATTGAAGAAGTTGATGTCTGATAGCTTTTTTCTTTCTTTATTTCTTCCTTTCTTTTCTTTTTCCTTCTTTCCTTCTTTTTTTTTTTTTAAGACACAGAGTCTCTGTCACCTAGGCCAGAGTGCAATGCCAGAGTGCGGTGGCGTGATCATCTCTCACTGCAGCCTTGAACCCCTTGGATCAAGATCATCTCTCCCTGCAGCCTTGAACCCCTTGGATCAAGATGATCACGTCGCCATACTCTGGCATTGCACTCTGGCCTAGGTGACAGAGTGCTGGGACTAAAGGAATGAGCCTCTGTGCCTGGCCAGATTTTTCTTTTTGTTGGTGGCATGGTTATCACTTAAGTGAGATGGGGCAGGAGCAGGTCAGGTTCTATGAGAAAAGTAGTTTATAATTATAGTATCTGTGGGTCACAGAAGAAGGAATAGAGCAGGAAGCTCTGAAAGGATTGTTGAGTGGTCCTGGCCTGGGGGAGGTGAGGATCTTTTGTGTGCAGCCCCAGCCGCCTCCCGTGGTCCTGTGCGGGGTGACAGCCTGATGGCCTCGTGACAGGGCAGGGAAAGCACTTCATGGGGCTGACCCCAAAGTGGCTCTCTCAGCCCACAGTAGGAGTCAAATAGATCTATTTTCTGCCCAGCTGCTGTGTTTGCCTTGGTCTCACAACACTTCCCCCAGTAGCTTTCAGAATGCAGCATTTCCATCATAGACTTCAAAAGAAGAACGCCAGGATCTCCCGGCATGGAGCCCTCCTATGTTCTTTGACCTTTAATTGGGTGCCTTCCAAGTGTCAAACTTCAAGTCTTGAGACTGCTCCTAGGACAACAGGAGCAGCTTAGACTGGGATTTCAACCACTCGGTATGTCCCTAGAAGAGACCCCATTCTTTGGTGGGCCAGAGGATGTGGGCATTGACTGTCACCCAGATCCAAGTGAGGGACAGTTGGCTCCTGCTCCTTGGGCTGTGCTGTCCGATGGTCTGCAGGGGGCCCATCTGTCAGAACTGCACAGGGAGAGGTTATGAGGGCACGGAGGAAAGACACATTTAGTGTCCCATTCATCCTTTTCCATGACCCATATTGTGTGACGTTTGCAGCGCTCTTGGAATTTCCCAGCAGTCTTATCATTGATGACAATCCAGAAGACATCACCACATGGGTTTCTAGTCCTATAGGGCCTTAGAAATCATTTCTTTAGAAAAGCACATGCAATATGGAAAGAGTAGCTTTGTTCCCAGTGGCTGCAGATGCATGTCTGTGAGGTGCCTGCCGTGGCAGCTTGGACTCCAGGTGGGGGTGTCTGGGAGGTTTAGCCGTTTGTTGGTGTTGGAAACATTTTAACATGTATTTAAAGCTTTTTTTATTTTTGTGGCTGGGCTCAGTGGCTCATGCCTGTAATTCCAGCACTTTGGGAGGCTGAGGCAGGCGGATCACCTGAGGTCAGGAGTTCAAGACTAGCCTGGCCAACATGGTGAAACCCTGTCTTTACTAAAAATACAAAAAAAAAAAAAAAATAGCCAGGCGTGGGGGGGGGGGCCCCGGGTTGCACCCACCCAAGGGGGGGGGGGGGGGGGCGACGGGCACCCCCCCCCGCGGTTCGGGGATTATAAGGGGCCGGCCCCCCCCCCGGCGCAACACGAGTACCCGGGGACCCGCGGGTGGCGGGGGT
>CAUYQU010034490.1:0-18733 GCA_963574635.1 Cheracebus regulus | reverse complement strand
TAGTTTTCCTTTGGCGGACGCCCCTTCTCCACAGAGCCGGACCTTCCCGGGTTCGCTGTGCTTGCTGTGAGACTCTCAGTCTGCAGCGCTTCCAATTGCTGTTTTCTTTGTGGGGATGGGACCAGCCGAGCCCGTCCGTCCTGTACACTCCGCACCGGGAAGCGCCGCGCTGGGGCGCCAGCAAAACAGCCGCGCCGGCCAAACGAGTCGCGCTGGCGACCCATGTGGCTCCTCTGCCGGGAATCTCCTGGTCTGTGGGCTACAAAAATTGGTCGGAAAGTGCGGCGTCCACTCGTTCTCTGTGCTTTCACTGGGAGCTACATTCCTGAGCTGTTGCTAATCGGCCATCTTGGATCTCTCCTCCAAAAGTGCTAAGAGAATTTCTTAGCCTGATTTTCCCATATAGAGGAGCCCAAACAGACTACTGTGTTCTTATTTTATAAGAAAGACAATTCCAGGGAGTAAAAGTGAAGCAAAGCAACAACAAAATAATTCAAGTAAAGAGGTAGAGCCCAAATGAGGCTGTGATATTGAGCTGACTGTAATATTACACCACAAAAATGCCTATAATTGTATCTCTGGACCGTCCTGGAGAGGAAAGGTAATATGGTTTGGTTTTGTGTCCCTGACCAATCTTACCATGAACTGTAATAATCCACATGTCAAGGGTTGGGCCAGGTGGAGATAATTGAGTTATGGGAGTGGTTTCTCTCATACTGTTCTTATGGTAGTGAATAAATTTCATGAGATCTGATAGTTTCATAAATGGGAGTTCCCTTGCCCAAGCTCTCTTGGCTGTTGCCATGTAAGACATGTCTTGCTTCCCCTTCACCCTCTGCCATGATTGTGAGGCCTTCCCAGCCATGTGGAATTGTGAGTCCATTAAACCTTTTATTCTTTATAAATTACATAGTCTCATGTATGTCTTTATTGGCAGCATGTGAACAGACTAATACAGAAGGCAAAAAGCAAAAGTAATTGATCTACTGGGCATTCTAAGCAATTGGTAAATTTTACCCCATGATGTAATAACCCCCATACCACCAGATTGTCCATGCTGGGCGTAGGAGCTGAAGAGAGCCCTGTGGTATCACCAGCAAGACAGCTCTTGGGTGGGAAGCCAAAGGGGAAGAAAAGGGGCTGAAGATGAGGCAACATCCAGTTACATCTGTGTGAATTTGGTCTGAACACATGGAAACCTGGAACAGGGATGTTAAAAGGGCCTGAAGAAAAGGATAATTGGTGTTGGACACAAAAGTCTTTATTTCTTCCTGCAAGCATGATCTAAATATACCCTAATACCCCATGGGCTTAGTCTCTGCACTGCAGATGTCTTCTTTCTTATTGAGATTATTTCCCTATTGTATATTGCTGGTAAAATTTCTGCTGCCAAATGATGATGCATGGGGAATGTTCTAAGATGGGTGAAGAGCCTTATGGGCCATATCTGTAGAGGGAAGAATGTAAGAACATGCTTGGAAGCACAGTTCTTCTCTCCCTTGACTGCTTTCTTAGGAGTACTCTTTAAGGAGAATTTCTGCCTTGTTACAAGGAGATCTCACATATGTGAGGGCTGTGTATTACACACTTGAGAGTGGCTAAGAACAGCTGGCCATATAGCTGCCAACATTACAACTGACAGAAAGAGGATGCTCTGAATCAATGCCCTAGTGAGGATGTGCAGAATTCTCCGAGGGGGATAAAACACATTGAAAATAATGTTAAGAAAGAAGTCTCTGTTCACATGACAATACTTATTTCAAATTTCTTGAAAAATTCTCAAACTGCAATCATAAATATTACTCTACTTAAAATACACTGCTATGTGTGTTATCTCATTTGCAAAAAGAAAAAATGTGTAACAGAAAATATAAACAGATAAGTTTGTGTCGACTCACTTAAATTTTATCCCAGGACTAAAATCAAGTCAGAGCTTTTTTCTTTCTGGAGGAGGCAGTTCTCTATCATGTAAGGTATAAATACATTTTCTCAGAAAAATACACTTTGCACATGAACTCTGCAGAGATGGCTGCACATACACAGGTTTGCAAGAAATGTCAGACCCTTGTTTCCTTCTTTAATAAATGCAGAATGAAAGGATAATTTGACACAGATTTTTATGAAACTGGTAATAAGAATTAACTTTAAGCAAACCCGTTTCCCCAATAGAATTGCATGCTTACTTTCTAACGAATTAGATAAATTGTATATAGAACTGTCTTTTTTTTTCATTTTTGGGCAATTACAAAATTTTCTGTTTATGAACAAACCAATCTAAGTTCAAAGAAAAACCTCAAAATATGAGAAATTTAGGAAAGATAGGCTATATGTTGAAAGTATAGTAGAGCTGAGAATTTCCCAATATGGAGACAAAAAAGCTAAAGGGAGATATGATACCTTCTGAAAATGTTAAGGAATGTTATCCGGAGGACAGGACCAATTCTCATTAGCCAATCAGAGCAGAACAGAAAGTAATGAACTTCAACTATAGCATGGAAATTTAAGTGAAATATAAGAAAACTTTTAAACCATCAGAACAATTAAGCAAAGGTAAAAATAATAAATTCATCTTTACTAATCATATTGAAAGTAGCACTTGATACTCATCCATTAGGGATAAGTTAGAAATAATAAAACCAATTTTACCAACATTCTGGGAGTAGATTAAATGATTTAAGAGGGAATACTTCTCAAAATCCTCACAGTGTTCTAAAAAATAGACTCTGAAAAAGAATAGCTTTTAAAATATGTAAGAGGAACAAAATATTAATTCTACAAAAGAGTTGTTAGTTTTCTACTATATACAAAACTCAAAATTAGTCTCTCTGGAGGAAATGAAAATACATTCTAAATGACTCAAGACCTCAAGTCACTTATTTGCTAGCAAAGTTGTGCTCCAGTTTTTCTTTTTATTACATATTGTGATTACAAAAAATATTTTGAACACACAACTCTTAAGAAAAGTACATTAGTTTATTTGTAAAATATAAAATATATTATGTATATTATAAAGTTAATGTGATATAAATTTTAAAAGGTGAGATAAGCTCAATCTTTAATTAATTTTTTTATTTTTATGGATACATAAAGCTTATACATATATATGGGTACATGGGATATTTTGATACAAGCATACGATGTGTAATGATCAAATCAGAATACTTAGGATATCCATCACCTCAAGCATTTATCATTCATTTGTGTTAGGAAGATTCCAATTTGACTCATTTATTTAAAATATAAAATAAAGTATTATTAACTATGGTCTCCCTATTGTGCTACCAAACACTAGATCTTATTCTTTCTGCCTAACTGTATTTTGTACCCATTAACCACACCTTCTTATCCCTCTTCTCCCCACCACCCTTCCCAGCCTCTGATGAGCATCATTTTACTCTCTCTCCATGAGTTAATTTTTTTTTATGTCCTATATATGAGTGAGTATATGCAATATGTGTCTTTCTGTGCCTGGGTTATTTCACTTAACATGATGTCCTCCAGTTCCATCCATATTGTTACAAATGACAGGACTTTATTCTTTTTTTATGGCTGAATAATGTTTTATTGTGTATATGTACCACATTTTCTTTATCCATTTATCTTTTGATGAGCACTTATGTTGACTCCATATCTTGGCTATTGTGAACAGGGCTGCAATAAACATGAGGGTACAGACATCTCTTCCATATACTGATTTTTCTTCTTTTGGATATATCCCAAGTGGTGGGATTGCTGGATCATATGGTTGCTCTATTTTTAGTTTTGTGAGAAACCTCCATACTGTTCTCCATTGTGGTTATACTAATTTACATTCCCACCAACAGTGTATGAGAGTTCCCCTTTCTCCATATCCTTGCTGGCATCTGCTATTGCCTGTTCTTTTGATAAAAACCATTTAAACTGAAGTGAAATTATATCTCATTGTTTTGATTCACATTCCTCTGACGATTAATGATGTTGAGCATTTTTCATATTCCCATTGGCCACTTGTATGTCTTCTTTTGAGAAGTATCTATTCAGATTTCCTTCTTCTGAAATATTTTTAAATTTTAAGTTCAGATCTTTTGCCCACTTTTTTGTTTTCATTTCTTTTTATTAGAGAACTTATTCAAAACAAGTGAGAATAGTGTAGTAAAGCTTCATGCACCCATCACCAGTTTCCACAATGATCAATGTTTAGCCTCTTTTTTTGGGGGTGGGAATAATAATGTAATAAAATTATTATATATTAATAGCATAGTTATATAGAATTTAGTTATTAAAATAATAATTATATAAAGTTATGCATTATATTGTTATATAATATATAATAATGTAATACATAATTTATAATATAATATATATACTATACAATATAATAATCTTATTGAGAAGGAGTTATTTTTTTCTTTATTTCAATAGGCTTTTGGGGAACAGGTGGTTTTTTGGTACATGGATAAGTTCTTTAGTGTTGATTTCTGAGATTTCGGTCCACCCATCACTTGAGCAGTGTACACTGTACCCATGTGGAGTCTTCCCTCACCCACTCCCACCTCCCCTCTGAATTATCAAGTTCATTGCATCATTCTTATATCTTTGTGTCTTCATAGCTTAGCTTCCACTTATGAATGAGAACTATGATGTTTGATTAATTTTTCATTCCTGAGTTACTTCACTTAGAATAATAATCTCCAACTCCATCTGGGTTGCTGTGAATGACATTATTTGTTCATTTTTATGCCTGAGTAGTATTCTATAGTGTATATATATGGGGTGTGTGTGTGTGTGTGTATATATATATATATATATATATATATATACACATGGTGTATATACATATGGTGTATATATATGGTGTGTATATATATGGTGTATATATATGGTGTATATATATGGTGTATATATATATATATATATATATATATATGGTGTGTATATATATATATATATCACATTTTCTTTATCCACTTATTGATGGGCATTTGGACTGGTTCTATATTTTCACAATGACAAATTGTGCTACTATAAACATGCATGTACAAGTGTCTTTTTCATATAATGACTTCCTTTCTTCTGGGTAGATACCCAGTAGTATGATTGGTGGATCAAATAGTAGATTCACTTTTAGTTCTTTAAGAAATCTCCATATTGTTTTCCATAGTGGTTATACTACTTTATATTCCCACCAGTAGTGTAAAAGTGTTCCCTTTTTATCACATCCACACTAACATCTATTATTTCTTGATTTTTTAATTATGACCTTTTTTCAGAAATAAGATGATACTGCATTGTGGCTTTGACTTAAATTTCCCTGATAATTAGTGATATTGAGTGTTTTTTCATATGTTTGTTGGCCATCTGTGTATCTTCTTTTGAGAATCTGTATGCATGTCCTTAGTCCACTTTTTGATGGGATTATTTTGTTCTTGCTGATTTAGATTTCTTGTAAATTCTGGATATTAGTCCTCTGTTGGATGCATAGTTTACAAAGATTTCCTCCTGCTCTGTGGTTGTCTGTTTGCTGATTATTTATTTTGCTATGCAGAAGCTTTTATAGTTTAATAAATTCTCATTTATTTATCTTTGTTTTTGTTGCATTTGCTTTTGGGTTCTTTGTCAGGAAGTCTTTGCCTAAGCCAGTATCTAGAAGGGTTTTGTTTGGTGTTATCTTCCACAGTTTTTATGGTTTCGGGTCTTAGATTTAAGACTTTGATTCATCTGGAATTGATTTTTGTATAAGGTGAGAGATGAGATCCAGTTTTATTTTTCTACATGTGGCTTGCCAATTATCTCAGCCTTTTGTCCATTTTAAAAATCAAATTATGGCCTGGTGCGGTGGCTCGTGCCTGTAATTCTAGCACTTTGGGAGGCCAAGGCAGGTGGATCACCGGAGGTCAGGAGTTCAAGACTGGCCTGGCCAACATGGTGAAACCTCGTCTGTACTAAAAATACAAAAATCAGCCTAGCATGATGGCGGGCACCTGTAATCCCAGCTACTACAGAGGCCGAGGCAGGAAAATTGCTTGAATCCCGGCAGTGGAGGTTTCAGTGAGCCAAGATTGTGCCACTTTACTCCAGCCTGGGCATAAGAGCAAAACTGCATCTTGGAAAAGAACGAAACAAAACAACAAAAATAAAACTATATGTTTTTTTCCTAATGAGTTGTTTGAGCTCCTTCTGATTATTAACCCTCATCACATGGGTAGTTTGCAAATATTTTCTTCCATTCTATGAGTTTTTTCTTTACTGTGTTGATTTTTTTTTCTGTGTAGAAGTTTTTGTTGTTATCCCATTTATATACTTTTGCTTTGGTTGCCTGTGCATTTGAGGTCTTACTCAAGAAATCTGTGGCTAGAGTAATGTCCTGGAACATTTCCCCAATGTTTTGTTCTAGTAGTTTTATAGTTTCAGGTCTTAGATTTTAATCTTTAATCCATTTTTATTTGCTTTTTTATATAGTGAGAGATAAGGGTCTCATTTTCTTTTTTTGCATATGAATATCTGGTTTTCCCAGAACCATTTATTGAAGAGACTCTTTCCCCAATCTATGTCCTTCATGCCTTTACTGAAAATGAGTTGATTGTAAATGTGTGAACTTATTTCTGGTTTCTCTAGTTTCTTCTTTTGGTCTCTGTGTCTGCTTGTATGCCAGTACCATGCTATTTTGCTTACTTTTAGTATTAGATTTTTAGCATAATTTGAAGTCAGGTAATATGATGTCTCCAACTTCCCTCCCCACTCATCCAGGATTGCTTTGCCTATTCAGGCTCTTTCTTGGATCCATGTGAATTTTCATATTATTTTTTCTATTTCTGTGAAAAATTTTATTGGTATTTTGGTGGGGATTGCATTGACTATGTAAATCACTTTGGGAAGTATCAACATTTAAAAATATTGATTCTTTTGATACATGAACATAGAATATTTTTTAATTTTTGTGTGCTCTCTTGACTTTCTTTCATGAATGTTTTCATTATAAAGTTCTTTTGCTTCTGTGGTAAGTTTATTTTTAGGTATTTTATTTTATTTGTAGCTGTCATTAATGGAATTATTTTCTTGCTTTCATTTTCAGATTGTTTGCTGTTGACACAGAGAAATGCTCCTGATTTTTGTATGTTGATTTTGTATCCTGTAGCTTTAATAAATTTGTTTTCTAATAGCTTTTCAGTGGCGTCTTCAGGTTTTTTAAAATATAAGATTACATTTCCTGCAAACGAGTAATTTGAATTCTTCTTTTCCAATTCAGATGACATTTCTTTCTTTCTCTTGTTTAATTGTTCTAGCTAGGATGTCCAGTGCTGTGTTGAATAAAAGTGCTAAAGTGGGCATCTTTGCTTTATTCTAGATCTTAGAGGAAAGGCTTTCAGTTTTTCCTCATTGACTATGATACTAACTTTATTGGATATGGCCTTTACTGTGTTGAGGTATGTTTTTTCAGTACTCAACATGTTGAGAGTTTTTATCATGAAGGGATGTTGAATTTTATCAAATGCTTTTAAAGCATCTGTCGAAATGATTATGTGGTTTGCCCTTCGTTCTGTTGATGTGATATGTCACTTTTATTGATTTCCATTATGTTGAGCCATTCTTGCATCTGAAGGAAAAATCCCACTTGGTCATAGTGAAAGATCTTTTTAATGTGTTGTTGAATGCAGTTTGCTAGTATTTTGTTCAGGATTTTTGCATCTATGTTAGTCAGAGATATTGGTCTGTAGTTTCCCATGTTTGTCATGTCCTTTTCTGGTTTTGGTTATCAGAGTAATACTTATCTCGTTGAATGAGTTTGGAAGTACTGCCTTCTTATTTATTTATTTGGAATAATTTGAGTAGGATTGGTATTAGTTCTTCTTTAAATGTTTGATAAAATTCAGCAGTAGAGCCATCAGGTCCTGGGGTTTTCTTTGATAGGAGACTTTTTATTATTCCTTCTATGTCATTACTTGTTACTGATTTATCCAACTTTTCTATTTCTTTATGGTTTAATCTTGGTAGATTGTATGTGTCTAGGATTTTATCCATTTCTTGTAGGTATTTGACATGTAGTTATTCAGAATAATCTGTAATTATCTTTTGAAATTATGTGGTATCAGTCATAATGTCTCCTTTTTCATCTCTGATATTTATTTGGGTCTTCTCTCTTTTTTTCTTGGTTTGTCTGGCTGAGGTTTTGTTACTTTTGTTTATCTTTTCAAAAAATTTTATTTTGTTTATCTTTTGTATTTGTTTAGTCTCAATTTCATTTATTTATTCTCTGAGACTTATTATTTCTTTTGTTCTACTAATTTAGTGTTTGATTTGCTCTTGCTTTTCTAGTTCTTTAAGATGCATTGTTAGGTATTTTATTTGATGTTTTTATACTTTTTTTGATGTAGGTGTTTATTTCTATAAACTTTCCTCTCAGCACTACTTTTGCAGTATCCTATAAGTTTTGATATATTGTTTCTGTTTTCATTTGTTTCAATAATGTTTTAGATTTTCTTCCCAATTTCTTCATTGAGCCAATGGTCATTCAGAAGTATATTGCTTAATTTCCATGCATGTGTGTACTTTAAAGCTCCTCTTATTATTCATTTCTAATCATATCAAGCACTTCTTACCATAATGGTGATCAGAAATACTTGATATTATTACTATATTTTTGAATTTGTTTAGACTTGTTTTATGGCTGAACATATGATCTGTTCTGGAGAATGTTCCACATGTTGAAGAGAATAATGTGTATTCTGCAGCTGTTGGATAAAATGTTCTGTAAATGTTTGTTAGGTCAATTTGGTCTATAGTGCAGGTTAAGTCTGATGTTTCTTTATTTTCTGTTTAGATAATCTGTCCAGTACTGAAAGTGGGGTGTTAAAGTTCTCAACTGCTAGTGTATTGGGCTCTATCTCTTTAACTCTAATGATATTTGCTTTATATATCTGGGTGCTCCATCATCTGGTACGTATATATTTATAATTATTATAGACTGTCACTAAATTGACCTCTTTATCATTATATAGTGACCTTCTTTGTCTGTTTTCATAGTTTTTGTCTTGAAATCTATTTTATAAATGCAGCTACTCCTGATCTTTTTTGGTTTTCATTTACATGGAATATCTTTTTCCACTCGTTGAAATAAATGTTATTTTAAAAATAATTTGCTAATGGTGGTGCCTTTATTTAATATTAGCTTATTATTTAAAGCTGCAATAATCAATTAGGCCAGTTTTATATTTAACAATGATAATTGTTACTCTTTATGGAAAATCATCTTCTTGATAATTTAAAATTTCTTGGCTGACTTCTTGTCAGATCTGTTTAAACTGTCATTATTTTTATCTTGTACAGTGGCCAAAAAAGTCCTCATGCTAGGAATAGAATTGTCAGCTCTCCTACTTTTAATTGTTTTCTATGCTTGTATTGTCAGTGTTATTGTCAATCTGTGATTTTCCTACAGTTATCTTTTCCAGGCTCTGATTCCCTTTTTAAGTTTTGTTTCATTGAAACTAGATAATATAAATCACAGAGTGGCTTAATTGACATATGTAGGTGGTACATTAATATGTTACACAAAAAAATTCATGCATAGAGGTATCTCTCAAAACTCTGAGGTGGCAGATTCCTCTTTTTCCTCAGGGCCTCATAGTATATAGATAACTTGTGACCTTAAAACTCATGAATGATGATATATTCATCAATCTACATATCAAACATTGATAAACTTAATTATGCTTATAGGTAAAATACTAGAAATAACTACTATTTCTAGAATTATAGCAGACTAAAGTATTCCAAAGCCTTTCACTACTAATCAGTTTCAATTCTAAATGAACGTATTTTTAAATGCACTGATGAATGCCCTGGAAAATAAATCTCTAAGAATCTCACCCCACCAATAAGTTTAAATCTAGGAAAAATATTTAGAGAATGTGGAGAATAAAAAAATATATTTTTTCAGTAATGCCAGAGAGAGTTTATTGCAAACCTACTCTTATTAAAAGAACTTCTTCTAAAGTATGTATATAATAAAAAGGACAATGCCCCTAAAAAAATCTGAAGTGAAAACTAATAACATGCAAAGATTTTGATATGTAATAAATATAGACAAATATTGTATAAAAAGTAATGATGATTTCCAATATGTAAGATTAAAATTACAAGAAAGCAAGAGAGAACAAAAATAATAGACAATAATGTAAAGTCATCTAGAATAGCAATTAAAGTTAATATATTCTAAAGTTTTGAATTTATTTGACAAGAGAGATAATCAAGGGGCTGTTTTACATTATGAATATAAGCTAAATTTTCAAAAATACACCCAAAACATATTACTACTAATTTTAATGTAATATAAAAATCAATGTGGTCAATACAGAAGAAAGGAGAAATGAGAAAAAGGTAGAATAAAAAAACAGGATAGCCAGAAAACACAAAATAAGAAAGAAAAATACAAATGTATTAATAATCACAATAAATGTAAATAAACTGAATACTGAACTCACCAGTTAAAATATGGATATTTCCAGATTGCATAAAATGCCAACATCTAGCAATAGCTGTTTTCCAGATACTCATCTAAACTTGTACAAACTTGATGAAATAGTCTCAAATATATAAGAAAAAACAGTAGAAGTATAAAGATAAATTTACAAATGACTATTATAAGGGGATATTTACACACCTCTTACATTATTTGACATTTCATCTGAGCAATACGACATGCTTTTTAAGTGAACTTAGAAAAATCTCTGCACTGAACAATTGTTGAATACCCATTCTTCATCAAGCACCATAAAAAATATATACAAAAATTTCAAAGGACACATTCTATGGGTTCAAGACAAATTAAGTTAGGAGTTAAAAGATCTTTTGAATGTCTGAGAAAAAGAAGCATAAATAGCACATGAGTCAAAGAAAAAATTCTTAATAGAAATTTGAGATACTTATAACTGGATAATGACAAAAATACTTGTGTTTGTTTGTCAGTTAAAGTCCTCTGAGAAGATACCAATACAGAATTAAATGTACAAGGAATTGGGGAAATGTCTTTGGAGAATAAAAAGGGAGAGAACAGGAATAGGCTGAGGGGAACTTCAGACTATGATGTAGAACTGATGTCTGTGAAAAGAAAAAATAAAATGGAAAGAGGATTGGGGTAAAAGATATTCAGACAATTGTGCAGTTCTGAGAAAGTCTGAGCCATGCTGATGGGAGTCCCCAGGTCAAGGCTGTCCTAACAGTGTCCTATATCTAGCCAAAATGGGCCTGCTAGTCTTGCTATGCTCAGTCACTATCAAGAGCAGCCTGGGAAAGTGTGGCTTTGGTGAACACCACAGTGGGTCAGAGAGTGGAGTTGTTAACAGGTCAACTATATATCCACAGCACATTCTTTTGATAGTATTCTGAGCAGCATGCCTCCATGGCTACCATGATACAAAATATCAACATTTTGGAATAGAGTTAAATGATATTTTGAAGTATGGCAGTAAGTACTTAGAATAAAGGCTTACATTAATGAGTTTTGTGTTCTTCAAGATTGTAGAAAAAAGTCAGTAGATTAAACCTAAAGAAAATAAAAACAAGGAAATGATGAAGATGAAAGCATAAATTAATGCCCAAACTAAAAAACTAAAATAAAATATACAATACGAAAACTAATTTGTTAAAAACTTTAGTAAGATATGCAAACCATTGACAAAATGGATCAAGAAAAAAGAAGATATAAATACTAAGCATAAAAAAAGAACATGATGGAGAGTAGAAGGATGCTTACCAGAGGCTCAGAATGATAGTTGGGTGATAGGAGACATGATTAATGGGTACCAAAATGGTTAGAAAGAATGAATAAGACCTAGTTTTTGATAGCACAACAGGGTGACAACAGTCAATGATAACTTAATTGTACATTTTAAAATATCTTTAAAAATATAATTGGATTAGTTTGTAACAAAAAGGATAAATGCCCAAGGGTATGGATATCCCATTCTCCATGATGTGATTATTATGCATTGCATGCCTGTATCAAAACAGCTCATGTATCCCATAAATATATACACCTACTATGTACCCAAAAAATTAGAAATTAAAATTTAAAAAGGAACATAACCGTAGTTACAGTAAAAGTTTAAAATGACAAAAAAAAAAAAAAAACCCTCAAACCCAGCTTATATCTTATAAAAGTATTGACTTTTGCAGTTTTAAGAAATACAATGAGACTGGGCAACACAGGAAGACCCCGTCTCTACACAAAATTAAAAATTAGTCAGACATGGTGGTACATGCCTGTGGTCTCAGCTACTCAGGAGGGTGGGGTGGGAGTGACACTTGGGCCCAGGAGGTTGAGGCTATATTGAGCTGTGATTGTGCCACCGTACTTCAGCCTTGCTGGCAGAGTGAGACACTGGCTATAAAAAAAAAAGAAGAAAGGAAGAAAAGAAAAGAAACACAATGCATCTATTCAGCTGGTGCAAAAGTAATTGCAGTTTTTGCCATTAAAAGTAATTGCAAAAAGCACAATTACGTTTGCACCAATATAATAAAATATAGATTTTGAAAGAAATGATCTCAAGGTTTCGAACGTTTTTATTTTATCTATTGATATTTCTAACTTCATGCTTATTAAGTGAAAGGAAAGCCCCAAGATTTGATCTCTAGCAGTTTTGCTCTTGGATGGCTTGTGGTGGGTAAGTGAAATTTCCTTTGGCTTCATCTGCTTCAGAATACAGATGAGTCTCATCGATTTATATGGGAGTTTTCATTTGTTCACGTAGGATTTCATACTAAATGCCATGTCAAGTACTCTGGAAATCCTGGGGTGAATCAAATGTACTGAGGAATGAGTCCAATCATTTTGGGCATTATGCCAATACTGCTGGCACTCATTTATTCCTGGCCACTGCAATTAATTCCTGGAACACAGTTTCTAAGGGCTCCAATGGGTGGTAATGCCTTTCAACCAGAAATCACTGGGCTCCTTTCTAGTCTTTTGGCCACTACTGCCTCCCTGCTGGTACACTGCCATCTTCTGATGGGTATTTTCCATGTTCCCTGATTATTGTCACTGCTTTAAAGGATCTTCTTAATGCTAAAGCTACTCCATGATTGACAGCAAGTTGCAATGTGAATCTGTTTATGATACACCACCTGAAGTCTCCTACGATAGCTCTGTTTTTACTCCTAATGTTGCATCGTGTTTCTAGTTAAGAAATTATTTCAAGGTTTATTTGTAGTCTCTTTGCTTTTCATAGAACTCAACTATAATCTTTGAAATCCGGGCTAGGAGACAAAACTGGGTAACATAAATCATGCTTTGTTTCTCTTTACATTGAGGAGAAATGTACATTACTTCCACATTGATGCTTTCTTACCAGGTCAAAGTCACCATGTCTGGGTGTTTTTTTTTCATCTCCAGATGGTTTCTCTCTCAGGATGCTCATTTGTTCTTGTAAAAACAGATTTCTGTTGAACTGATCACATCAGTTCCCCAGATATAATTAAGTGTATTTGAATCCCCCTTAGATATCCTCTTTCTTTTTTGTTTCTTTTTTCTTTCTTACACACTTCCTATCTTCCTCTTTTTATCATCTGTCATCAAATGTATTTCATATATGGATAAGAAATCATCACATTCTAAAATAAAAGAGGAAGTCAACACTAAAGATAAATGCAGATAAAATAAAAACTAAAGAATTTAAAAATATATACAATGTTAAGGCAGCATATAAAAAGATAATTAGGTAGAACACAAATAATGAAAACATAAATTCATTCAGCTGACATTTAATTCCTACAGCCTTTATTGATAATCTACTTTAGGTCATGTGCTCAATGAAAAATAAAAATTCAATTTGAATGGAAGTAGATACAACATAAATCAGTCAAAAAGGAGGCCATTTGCGGGGTGGGAAGGAAGCACATTTCCAAATTTGAAAGGTCAGAGATACGATTGAAAGATTAAAAGACCTAGTTTCTAATTGTCACCCACCAGCTTCCCAGACCTAACCCAGATTCATACTGTCACCCAGCCAGAAGAGAGAAAGGCAAGTGGCAGCAAAGTATACCTGAGTTTTGTGTCCTGTCTCTAGGGAGAGAAGATAACCCACCTTAAGGTTATAGCAATGTCCTTACAAACTGGGAGATTCTTCTAAGCATGCAGGAATGATCCTCAGAGTGCCATCAGAAATGTTCCCATAACCTTAGCTTTTGTTTTGTTTTTCCAAGAAAGGTCCTGAGTACTATTTTCACTTACCAATGCAAGTAGAGGCAAAATGAGAAATTACTAATATCGTTATAATATCAGTGGCTGTCTCACTGTCTCATGTTTCTTCACGATTCACCAAGTCTAGTTTTCGATCTAACTTATTGGACATCATGTTTAATATTTACTATGTAAATCATACTGTTTTATTCTTTTTGAGGAATTATGGGTGAATGTGGCATAATTTCTGTCACATGGATCTCAGAATCCATTGTAAGAATATTTTTATTGGTCTCTTTAGCAAATATTAATTAGAAGCAGTGATATAAGGGACAAAAACTAATCACGAAAAGATGATCCATGTAAAATATTATTAATTCTTATAGGGATGATGGACATTCATGTTAAAAGTAGAATTAGGCCCAGTCTCTGAAAGAAATGAACATTTTCAGTAATTAGGTTTTGGGGGATAGAAAAGAGCAAGGACAGTCTGAAAGCAAACAGCTTTAGAAAATCACAGATATGAGAAGTATTAGTATTGTGTATAGCTTGGGAAAGTAGAACCTTCAGGGCATGGGAGGGCCAGCTGAGGGATAAGATAGAGGAGGTAAATTGGGAATAGCTTGTGGAAGACAAATTATATCCTGAGGAGTTGGCACTTTATTCTAGATGTATTGTAGGGAAACTGAAAGTTTTATTTATTTTATTTTTTAATTATACTTTAAGTTCTGGGGTAAATGTGCAGAACGTGCAGGTTTGTTACATAAGTATACACGTGCCATGGTGGTTTGCTGCATCCATCCTCTTGCCATCTACATTAGGTATTTCTCCTAATGCTATACCTCCCCTAGCCCCAGCCCCTCACCCCCCAACAGGCTCCAGTGTGTGATGTTCCCCTCCCTGTGTCCATGTGTTCTCATTGTTCAACACCCATGTATAAGTGAGAACATCCAATGTTTGATTTTCTGTTGTTGTGTCAGTTTGCTGAGAATGATGGTTTCCAGCTTCATCCATGTCCCTGCAAAGGACATGAACTCATCCTTTTTTTATGGCTGCATAGTGAAAATTTTATATCAAAGCTATAGAAAGAACTAATTTGTGCTTTGATGAATTGGAAAGGCTAGAAACTAGTAATATTGTTTGGTTACTAGCCCCTTCTAATAGTTGAGGCAACCCCTGGATGCCCAATCTAATTTTTACTATTATTCCTGAATTGTCTAAGACCAAAGCCTGAGAATAAAAGATCTACTTTTTCCAAAAGAGCATAAATCAGCCTATAGTTGGGAAAAGCCACCTCCTAGCTGTCCTCACTGAATACTGGTCAGACTCCCATCAATATTCCACCGTCTTCCTGCCAGACACAGTGAGAAGAGTGAGAGCTATGTACATGGAAGTCATCAGGCTTATGAACTGAACAGTAGTTTACTGGTTTTTCTACTCTCTTTAAAGGGTATATGTGCTTGTTATAGAACGAAACCACATAAGGAAAATATCTATGAAAATAAAGTGGTATCTCAACAAAGACACTGGCATCTCATTCTGTAGTTGGAAGTATTATAAAAAATAAGATGAACTATTTGAATAACAAATGCAAAAACTTAATTAAATGAGTAAAATTACTAGAAAAATATAATACACCAAAAAATGACTCAAGAAAAATGAGTGTACCCAATAACTCTAATTAGTATAGAAAGTAAATCATTATTAAAAATTTTCCTACCAAGAGAATTTTTCTACCACAACTGATTGATTTTTAGGTGAGTTCTACCAAATACTTAGGAATATTATCAAATACATAAAAATTCTTCTAGAAAATACAAAATGACAAAATACTTTCTACCTCATTTTATATAAGCATATCTATGTATAAATTATAAATGTTATATACAACATATATAATATATTAAAATATATCACACATATATGTATATATATATACATATAGTAGTACCTCATTATTCATGGGGTTTCATTCCAGGACCTGCTGCAGACACCAAAATCCACAAGATGCTTAAGTCCATAACATAATACAGTATAGTATTTGCATATTACCTATGCACATCTTTTCATATACTTTAAATCTATCTCTAGATTAATTATAATTCTGAATACAGTATAAATGCTATACAAACAATTATTACACTGTATCGTTCAGGGAGTAATGACAAGAAAAATAATATGTATATGTTCAGTACAGATGTAATTTTTATTTTTTCAAATGTTATAATTTGCGGTTGGTTGAATCCTACACATGTGGAACCTACAGCAGGGAGGGCCAACTAAACACAGTATAAATTTTAGACCCAAACCAGGCAAGGACCAGTGTAGAAAAATACAGAGCTACCTCATTCATAAATATAGATATTGAAATCCTATCATTAGTACACATCCAGATGTATGAATCTAAGAAGCATTAGTAAAAATTAACTCAGAAATTTTACATAGCATGATATAGTTTTTGAAGGTTCAAAGCACAAAAGCAAACGACATTTGGCTTGGAAGTGCATGTATTCATGAATGAAAACATTTAGAATTGTGACATCTCTGTGAGGAAGGGAGGGAAATGCCGTTTTTGAGGGCATATGTCAGAGATTTGGCGTTCAGAGCAACATTCTCTGTCTTAAACTGAATGGTGACTATTTGAAATTATTTTTGCAGCATTGAATAATTTTAGAGCTGAAAGTACCTTTGAAATAAACAAGCCTGGGTTTTTGTTTTACTCATGAACAAAGAGGGCTCAGAATTTCTAAATTTTTTACATTTGGTCACACAAAATCATCCGAGTCTCTTGCTAATGTTTCTTCTATTACAAAACACTGATAGAAACTGAATGAGTCTTCTGTTTGGCTTTTTCTTTCGTCCATTTAAGCTGTCATTGGGCATGATCCTTATTAGAAGCATTAAATAACAATACCCATTACTTGACATTTATATTTTAATATTTGTTTCAATTATTTTGAATATGGTATCGGCAACTATTTTTCAATGACCTATGCATAGCTATCATGCATTAAGTGTTCCCTGTGTTTATCACTGTAAGTTCTCTATATATTATCAACTAATTTGATCTGTGGTTTTATTAAATTTAGAGTCAAAGTTTATTCTTGAGGAGAACATTTCCCTAATTGCATTATGATTTGCAATAATATAGGGATTTAATTTGCAGAAAAACTTAGAAGGGGTGGTCAGGAAAGTTTTCTAGAGGAATATGATGGGAAGTCAGCTGGGCAAGAAATGCAATTGAAGTTGGCAGAGGAACAGGTGAGGTGGTGGGATATGTGGGGGGTTGGGGGGAGGTTATAAGGGAAAGTTATACCCTGCAAGTAGGAAGACAATAGATTACTGGAATCCTGGGTGTAATACTGAAACAGGAGGTAAATCTGTGGACCCTGAATTCATAATTCAGGCTAAGCTGGGGAAAATAGTTTCAACCTTTGAGGTTCTTGGTCTGGGATGTTCTATTAGCTCCCCATCCCCAAGCCCAATTCAGCACAGTCTACAACCCCAGAACTTCAGCATTACCTCGGGCTACCTTTAGAAGGACTGAAGTTTTCTTCTATCAGCCCACAGAATAACATTTCTGAGACAGAAGTTAAAGTGAGTCATAATTCTTATTTGTGTCTGTGAGTTTTATATACACAGAGGAGTGATTAGCATAAAATATGAAACTGAAGCCACAGAAAACAATGAACATGTAACATCAGAGGTAGATAGTTCCAGTGACAGAAGACTAAGGAACACCAGCATGCAAAAGAACAGAGGAAGCACAACCTGCAACTGCAGCAGAAAAAACAACCACAGAGTTAAGGAAAAAACAAAGAAAACTGAAGAATAGGAATTTGTTTATTTTATTTATTTTTTGTATTTTATTGCATTTTAGGTTTTGGGGTACATGTGAAGAACATGCAGGATTGTTGCATAGGTACATACATGACAATGTGGTTTGCTGCCTTCCTCCCCATCTCCTATATCTGGCATTTCTCCCCATGCTATCTCTCCCCAACTCCCCACACCCCACTGTCCCTCCCGTTTCCCCCCGACAGACCCCAGTGTGTGATGCTCCTGTCCCTGTGTCCATGTGTTCTCATTGTTCAACACCCACCTATGAGTGAGAACATGCGGTGTTTGATTTTCTGTTGTTGTGTCAGTTTGCTGAGAATGATGGTTTCCAGATTCATCCATGTCCCTGCAAAGGACACAAACTCATCATTTTTTATGGCTGCATAGTATTCCATGGTGTATATGTGCCACATTTTCCCTGTCCAGTCTATCATTGTTGGGCATTTTGGTTGGCTCCAAGTCTGCTATTGTAAACAGTGCTGCAATGAACATTCATGTGCATTTGTCCTTATAATGGAACCATTTATAATCTTTTGGATATATACCCAGTAATGGGACTGATGGGTCAAATGGAATTTCTATTTCCAGATCTTTGAGGAATTGCCACACTGTCTTCCACAATGGCTGAACTAATTTACACTCCCACCAACAGTGTAAAAGTGTTCCTATTTCTCCACATCCTCTCCAGCATCTGTTGTCTCCAGATTTTTTAATGATCGCCATTCTAACTGGCATGAGATG